>CAHIKZ030000930.1:187500-207500 GCA_903632075.3 Acanthosepion pharaonis | reverse complement strand
AATTCCACATCGTGATTTTTTATGATGGCTTCAAGGTAGGTACGATAACTGCTTTCATTTTTAAGTCACTACACATTACTTCTAAAAATAACATTTTTTTATCCTTGCTATCATGATGTTTACAGAAAAGAATTGTAGACAGTACCTGGAGGAATATTTGTGTTGTGTCACTTTAATAATTGATAATGTTGATTCTGACTATATAGGTAGAATCACTCAACTGTCGGTAAAAAGAATGAATCAGCAGGATAATAATCGTAAAAGTCAACTGTCGGTAAAAGAATGAGTCAGCATCTATCAGGATAATAATCGTAAAAGTCAACACTCGGTAAAAAGTCAACAACTACCAACCAAGATTCGTAGATGTCGACTGCCGGTAAAGAAAATGAGTCAACATCTACCCGCCAACATTCGTAAAAGTTAATTTCAGAATTTGCGATAGCATAACATCTTATAAATAATCAGCAGTATGCTCGAACCTTTCTTGAGGACATGTTTTCTGTTTTAAGCCATTCTCACACAGATTACCACCTGAATATTTTCGAGGCCATATTTATCAAATCTGCGCGTTCTTCTCAAAACACCTGACAGCCATTTACACTAAAATCGTTTATATTTGTATTAAATTGAAACAGCCATCTTTGTGTAAACAAAATAAACAGTTGTTGAGGTTACAGTGTGAACTGTTTATAAGTATAGCTGTCTTTATAGATGATTGATAATGTCTCTTTTCTTATTCTCATTTAGTCGGTATTTGCAATATTTGAATTCGTTTATCGAAATCTTATGAGAGAGGAACGAAAAGCAATCATCCTGAATCTATAATTCATTTTTTTTAGAATTACATCTTACTATGGCTGATAGTATCTTTTTTTCTTTTCTTTTCCAATTTCATCTTGTCCTTTTATTTTTAATATCTCTTTTTATAGCATTGATATTATTATTTGATTAGTAAACGAACTGAAGACATACCATCTGATGTAGGAAGCCATCTAGTTAAAAACAAATAAACAGAATATTCTAGTTCTAATTTCTAATGACAAAACATCTGTTAGTGATAATGGAGTTAAAGGTCTGGTAGACATTATGTACAGTCGGACTAATGTCCTCATTGTTGTTATTATTATCACAAGGTTTCGACTGTTTTGCTGGCATTCTTCAGGCGCCTGTCGACTCGGGTTACCTTCATGGAAGTTCTAACTGAAAATTTTATTTAATCTACGAGGATGCCCCTTCCACAGTCCATGTTGATGCTGGTTGGAGGATGATTGCTTTAATAGGTGATAAGGGTAAAAAACGGCGTAGACAGTGAAAATCCGTTTATTTTCAGCGCCTATGGCATTTATCTTAAATTTATGTTGCGTATAAATTTTTTAATCTCCTTAGATGCAGAGACGGTGAGATGCATATCATCGTGTCACAGGGAGGATTACCAACATAGAAGGGCTGAAATGTATATCATCGCGTCACAAGGACAATTACCAACATAAAAGGGCTGAAATGTATATCATCGCGTCACAAGGACAATTACCAACATAAAAGGGTTGAAATGTATATCATCGCGTCACAAGGACAATTACTAACATAAAAGGGCTGAAATGCATATCATCGAGTTAAAAGAACAATTATCAATATAGAAGGGCTGAAATGTATATCATCGTGCCAAAAGGAGTATTACCAACATAGAAGGGCTGAAATGCATATCATTGTGTCACAAGGACAATTACCAACATAGAAGGGCTGAAATGCATATAATCGTGTCACAAGGATAATTACCAACATAGAAGGGCTTGAATGCATATCATCGTGTTAAAAGAACAATTACCAACATAGAAGGGCTGAAATGCATATCATTGTGTCACAAGGACAATTACCAACATAGAAGGGCTGAAATGCATATAATCGTGTCACAAGGATAATTACCAACATAGAAGGGCTTAAATGCATATCATCGTGTTAAAAGAACAATTACCAACATAGAAGGGCTGAAATGCATATCATTGTGTCACAAGGACAATTACCAACATAGAAGGGCTGAAATGCATATAATCGTGTCACGAGGATAATTACGAACATAAAAGGGCTTAAATGCATATCATCGTGTCACAAGCATAATTGCCAACATAGACTGGCTGAAATACATATCGTGTTACATGGACAATTAGCAACATAGAAGGACTGAAATGTATATCATTGTCATTAGGACATTTACCAACATAGAGAAAGTTAAATGCATAGCATCAGGTTAAAGGGATAGTTACTTGCATGTACGCGGTGAAATGCATATCACCGTGTCACAAGGATAATTGACAACATAGAGAAGGTTAAGTGTATGCCATTGTACCACAATGAGATTTACCAAGATAGAGGCGGTGAAATGCCTATGTTCGTGTCACGAGGTCATTTACCAACGAAGAGAATAGGAAATGATACCACGGATCGCAAGAACATTTACCAGGCTTGAAACTTTTAGTATTTCCCATTTTACACATATTAAGATTGTTTTTTATATTATTACATTTCAAAATGCAATTATATTGGTAAAATATTTAATTTTAAATAATCTGGTGACCGAATTTACATTCATTTTTCCTGCTGAAGAAAGGGAGGATATTATTAATTAAAAATACACTTGAAACGGTTGAACACACAAAGAGACATAGTACTACTGCAATACAACAAAAATACGAACATTTTTCTTTTTCCTCTTCTTTTCAGCAGTGTAAATGAAAGGAAGTTGGAGCCATATTTTGACATAGCGAAATGCCAAATCAGTCAACGTACGCAACAAAGATGACTTTTTTTCATGCGTTCAATGAAAACAGCAAGAAGAAAATTCGCGAACAAATCTTCTTTGATCTTGTCTCGACTTTTCAAGACACTTCGGCAGTAGGCGTCGACTAATTTTCAATATGGCGTCAATCTAACCGGCATCCTTTTGTAAAACTTCAACAGATTGCCTGCCGCCTGTTTGCTTGTTACTCTTCCATTAGAAAAAAATATTGCGCATTAAAAGAAAAAGGTTATTAAAAAATTTGCGAAGGTTTCCTTGTTTTTAAAATGTGACTAGTAAGATCGAGTGAATACAGATCAGTTCTGAATAAGAAGACATGGGGCAGGGAATCTTTTCAAGATTAAGATCATTCCATTTTCATTAATTGCAGTTCTTGTTATTTGTTCCTTCTTTTCTTTATCTTTATTTCCTTGCCCCTTCATACAACCACTCACTGACTCACTGACTAAATATCTATCTATCTATCTCAGTTTGCGGGGGCCTTCTCTCTACATATCAATGCAATTTAAGAAATATGTATAAACAAACGATAGGTATATATATATTACATTAGATAGATAGATAGATAGATAGATAGATAGATAGATAGATAGATAGATAGATAGATATGAAGAAACTTAGGTGGAAAATAATTATAGAAATATTAGGAAGTAGAAAACTGCGATGTTGATATTCGATATTCATACCTACACAGACACACACACATATATATATATATATATATATATATATATATATATATATATATATACACATATAGTGTAACCTGATATAAGAGAAACGCGGATATAATAGAGATTTTCTCTGGTCCCAAATTAGAACCTGTGTTAATGTATATAAAATAGACCAAACCTGGATATAAGAGAAACCCGGATATAAGAGACTTTTCTCCGGTCCCGACAACTCTCTTATATCCGGTTACACTGTATATATATATATATATATATATATATGATGTACTTACCATATGATATTTCCGTTTCCTGTATCATACATACACACATATATATATATATATATATATATATATATATATATATATATATATATATATATATATATGTTGTACTTTCCTGTCGATTTCGTTGTGGTATTTCAGACTCGCTAGTGACTTGAATTCAAGACCACATATTGTGCAACAGCGTGACTCCAAGCTGCATTAAATTCAGAATTTTTCTTCTCCTAGGCCATTTACCATCCAAGGCTGTAGAACCCAGTCTTTTCTGCTATTTACCCATAGCTGGAAGAAGAAATAGATTTATACGTTTCCCAAGTGTATTAGCATTCGACTGGATTCCTCAATCTATTACTCTATCGTGTTTCCAAATGTAAAATAACGAAAACAATATAAATTCAAACGTTTATAACATAATTTAAAAACAGGCCCAATACGAGAGTTTAGCAATATTTATTACCACCATTGTTAGTTGCCTGACGAGATGTCTTTGGACATCGAAACAAATATATATTTTTGTCGCGGTAACTTACATGCACCAATGTAACAGTTTATAATATATATATATATATATATATATATATATATATATATATATATATATATATATTACTGTAATTATTGAACAATAAAGTTCATGCCACTTTGACAGAAAATTTACCAGTAAAAAAGAATTCACTTATCACCATATTTGTACAAGAACGCACAATTGTAAAATTTAAATTAAACTCAAAGTTGCGACAGCACGCCCAAAAAAAAATAACTCATTTCTAATAGCATTTTTCGGATTACAACAATACATATATTTTCGTTGTCCTCTTATTACTGAGAGTAAAAAACAAGAACAAAATCTATTCCATAGATGAGGATGTCTGTAGGAACAGACGAAAGCTTGTAAAAATAATAAGAACTTATGCAACAGAAATTTATAGAAACAAGGATCATTTTTCATTTATTTGAATAAACAGGTTTCTGCCAATTAAATCATTAACCTTTGGGTTTTTGTATATTAATTTGAATTGTTATATATATATAAACAATGGATTTTAGTTTTTATAGATACTTTAAGCAAATGCCAATTAAATCATTAACCTTTGTATTTTCATAGAAAATATTCGTTCATTTTGCTTAAACATTGTATGAAAAAATAATTAAACATAAATAAAAATGAATAAATAAATATATATATATATTTGTATATATATATATATATATATATATATATATATGGCGGTTCCGATGACATGAACGATTTTTCTATTTTCGCATTCAGGCCGGTAAATGTTATTTAATACTGAATAAACAGAGCATTTGCTTAAATTTGTATCTATAAAAATAACAACGTTAAACACGAATATTTGTTTGACCTCGTCCATTTCTAATATATATATATATATATATATATATATATATATAGCTGATGACAGTGGTTATTTGCAAGTGAATTTGCATAGATTGTTGATTCCGCATTTAGTTTTGAATAATTCGTTAATTTTAGAAGTTTCAATCTATTATATTCATAGTTATTGATTTCTCTAAAAATTTATGCTGTCTAAAATGACGCCCGCTTATGGAAATTATGAAATAATATTGCCCTATGAGAATAGTATATTTTTTTTCTTAATTTGACATTTAAAAAAAGAACACTTCGAAAATGAAACATAAGGTACCCCATAAAAAACATGAAATTTTAGATTTACTATATGATGAAAAGAATGAAATAACATATAAAGAATTAACTATATATTTTTTCGATATAAATGAACTAAAATGATTAACAAAAATATAATTTTTAAACCATTTGTTGTTCCAGGATCCCGCAGTTAGCAAATTTTCAACGCGAGGTTCTTTAAGAAAGAACATCTAACTTGGGGACTGAAAGAAATTTTGCCAGAATTCTTTAGTTTGTACATCTAACATTTGTATTTCTGTTGTTTTAAACTACTAAATTTCTATCGTTTGCTTTTGTTTCAAATAATTATAACAAAAAATCCAACAATTCAATAAACTGTACTAAATTGCTTCTTTTTTTGTTTTGTTTTTTGTTTTTTTTTTTTTTTTGTTTTTTTGTGGGACATCCTGTAGTATTGATCTACGTTCTAAGTTATGTAAAAGACAATATGTGAGTACCACGTTCCGCGATAATTAATTCGTTCTGTAACTATGGCCAAGACTGACAAGCTCTGAATGAAGGTAGTTGATGTATACAAGCAAAATTTTGTGGATATTCAGCACTATGCAAGCGTTTTAATCTTCGCAGATTGACAATTCGTAGCATTATCAAGAAGTACAACGAGACTCATTGTGTTGAGTACAAGTTCAGGCTGGCAGAAAACGGTTAATTTCGGAGAGAATAAAAAGGGAAATTGTTAGAGATGTCTCGTAGAATCCTCACTTAACGACAAAGAACATTGTCAATGAAGAACAAACAGCAGATTTGAATTTATCGATAAAGTCACCAAATGCCTTCATTGAGCAGGACTGTTGTCCAGGGAAAGCTCAAAGATAAACACCTAAAATGCAGATTAGCTTATGAAAGAAGCCATCTAGAACATTTAAGTAAATATTGGTACTCTGTTTCATTGTCAAATGATACCAAACTAGAAACTCCCGTTATATGTACGGAATTAATCAAATGAAGGCCAGAAACTAAAAAAATACCCTCCCTACAATTAAGGCGTTGGGAGCATTATGCTATGGGGATGTTTCACAGCTTCTGGACCAGGAGAATTAATGGGAGTAGAGGCTATCAGGGATAAAAGGCGGTATTTGTGTATTGTCTTTGAGGCTTCACTGGACGTTTCAACTTGCCAACGACCCAAAACACGCCGCACGAATTGTTACGAAATACGAGGGTTGTTCAAAAAGTTCTAAGCTTCATCCAAATAAAGAGCTATTTTCGTTATGGCAACAAACTACCACTTTTATAAAACTAGAAAAACTAATTCAGATTTGTCTTAATTTTTGTGTAGGTGAGGCCCATACAAAGGTGAGAGGTGTGCGACAAATCTAAAAATGGACAAAACAGATGCCCGGGCTGTCATAAAATATCCGAAATAAATGGTATGACACCCAAGGAAATCAAAGAGGACAGGGTACAGATACTTGCTAAGGACTCCCCTTCCTATGAAACTGTAAAGTGGGCTGCGGAAAACCTCAACCACTAATGAACAAGTTGGTACCATTCACCGTATGGTTTTGGATAACAGCCATTTTACTCTCCAGCACATAGCTAAGTCCATGTACATTAGTTCTGGTTCGGTCCATACTGTTTTTACCGAGATCTTGTGGATGAGAAAGCTGTCTACAAGATTGTTCCCAAGAATGCTGACAGCAAAGCAGAAGCTAAAATGGGTTGACATTTCTAGGACTCTTCTGACCGGCTTTCAGTCTGATCCCTGAGAAATTCCAGCACAGATTAGTAACTCAAGATGAAACCTGGGTTCACCACTTTGAAGATGAATCAAAGATTCAAAGAAAATAGTGGACACACTCTGGGTCTCTACCCTAAACTTCAAGCAGAAAGCGTCTGTTGGCAAGGTGATGGCGTTTTGGCGATTCTGAAGGCGGGAAAATCATGATAAACTACATGGAAAAGTTCAAAACTATTTATAGGTAGATCTATGTATCAGAATTAACACAACTGAAGGAAGAAATCAAGTCGAAACGCAGAGGAAAGCTGAGGTCAGGTGTGCTTTTTTTCCAGGATAATGCGCCCGGTCACATTGCAATAGATGAAGCAGCAAACTGTGCCTTTGAATTACTACCCCATCTTCCTTACTCAACAGACTTAGCTCCATCTAATTTCTTCCTGTTTCCTAAACTCAAATCCCACCTGCGTGGTCGCCATTTTGAAACAATGATGAGATCCTACGTGCTGTGATGTTCTTTTTTGTGGGGAGAGGGAAGAGACCAGGACACCACCATCTTTCGTGATGGGATTGCAATGCTTAAACATCGTTGGACCAAGTGCGTTGATATCAAGACGGACTATATTGAAAAATAATTAAAAACTGTCTTGTTTCTCCAACTCCTTCTGCGTAAGGCTTGGAAAATTTTGAAAGACCCTCGTACTTAAATGACAGCAAAATGATGTATTGTCGTACCCCGTAATAAATCCTAACCTAAACCACATTGAAAATGTATGGACCTATTTGAAGAAAACAATAGAAGACAGAAAGCCATCGAGTTTGAAGGAAAAATGCTATGGAGAAATGGAGCAAAATAACAGTCAGTGTGCACTGTAGTCTTCTAAGAAACTATAAAAAATGATTAAATAAAATAATCCAGAACAAATTGTTACGTAACTGATTACCGAGGCAAGGGAGGCAATACTTTTATCATATACTATAGCAGCATGGCCCAGCGTTGCCGGTGCTTGATTTAAATATCGTACGACTCATACAGCAATCGCTATCACTTGACTTAAAATATTTTTGCCTTTCCTTGCCCCCAAGGAAGTGCCCTTTGCCGTGCTGATGTTGCCTTACTTCTTGCCTATCTCACACTGCGAATTTTTCTAAGCTCTATACTAAACATTAAATCTGTTACGAAAAAATTACTAAACAAAATGAACACAAAACGATCAGCTTTAAAAAAAAAAAGAATCGTAACTGGAAAACCGAATGAAAAAAGAATGTTAACAAAATGTTCACACCCAACCCAGTTCTGTAGAATCAGAATCAACGTTGAGTTTAAGCAAGCGAATGAGCCAATTGGAGTAAAGTGCCATGCAAATTTAAAATTTTCCCACTTGTGACGAATGCAGCTATCGATTTATTTTTTTGCATGCTACTTAACATTCGTGTCAGTCAGCTGTTGGCTCTCACGCTGGCCAATAGAATCTTCCTGCCTATTCGTGGCAGCCAGCTATTGGCTCTCACTTGTCAGTACAAAATGGCAGCAAACTACATGAAAACTGCCGTAGAAGCATGAAAAAATCGATTATTTCCACTATCGATGGGAGTTGGGAAAGGTAAAGTCGGTCTTGGCCTTTACCGCTAACTTGGAGCATGTGCATGTAAATTTTAATGCAAATCCGTCGAAAATTGCGGCCGTGCATTCGCTACACACACACACACACACATCCTGCCTTTCATAAGTATAGATTTTGTTAAATGTTATGGGCATCGACCGGGTCACCAATGCCATAGTTCTGACCCGTGTCCAGTTACCCAGCCTATACGCCATTCTCCAACAGCGCCGGCTCTTCTGGCTTGGACATGTACACCGTATGCCGGATGGGAGGTTTCCTAAAATCCTTCTGTACTGGGAACTGGCCATCGGCAAGAGGACACGAGGGCGACCTCATCTCCGCTTCAAGGACGTCTGCAAAAGTGACATGAAGACGATGAACATAGATATCGAGAGGTGGGCAGACGTCACCAACGATCGCTCACGCTGGGGGGATGCGATTTACACAGAGAGCTGGATCGAGGAAATACAGCTTGCTGCCGGAGAGAAGCGTGCTCGACAGAAAAAAAAAGTCACATGCATTCGTTGCAAGCAAAACTGTTACTCCCACGTAGGCCTGTACAGCTTTTGTGATGTTAATGAACATTCGTTGCCACTTATGTAAAGTCAACGAATATTCGTTGTCATTTTCGCAATGCTCGTTGTAGTAGAGACTTTGTAATCGCAGATACAGCTATAATAGCGCAGTTTGAACAATGCTGGTGTCAGAGGCCTTTGAATATCAACAGTCAGTTATGCGCCATGCGTCATACACACTTCGGCAATAATGTATCTTTCGATGCATGACTGACGAGGCAGATTTTTTCCCGCATCAGGTTTGTTGTGGAGTATTTTCACAGTGGAGGCTTGTATTTCTAATAAGTCGTCCTAAATTAGGTCCGACGTACAAAACGTTAGGAACTTGGAAAATAAGAGTCAATGACGCAGCAAATCTAGTTGTGATGGTTGGTACTTCAAATGTCCGAATCTCGACTGACGCGCTCAACACCATTCAGTATTTATCGTCCACGAGGACCGAATATGGCACAAGGCCGGTTTTAATGTGGGTATCCCCGAGCCCGTAGGCCCGGCCAAAAATATAGCCTTTGAACCCGCCTAGACGGGTTCAGGCCCCAGTCTACCTCCCGGACGAAACCTTGCCCTTTGGCAAAGCCTCGTCCGGTTCCTCTCTGCTAACGCAGAGAAGTTCGACAGGAGGCGTGCGCAGTCAGAGACCGCGAGACGCCATTCGGTATTTATCATTTCACCCACGGGAAACGAATATGGCACAAGGCCGGTTTTATTGTGGGTATCCCTGAGCCCGTAGGCTCGGCCAAAAAAATAGCCTTTGAAGCCGATTAGTCGGGTTCAGGCCCTGTCTACCTCCCCGGACGAAACCTTGCCCTTCGGCAAAGCCTCGTCCGGGTTCCTCTCTGCTAACGCAGAGAGTTAGACAGGAGGCGTACGCAGTCAGAGACCGCGAGTCGCCATTCTGCAAGACTTGCCACTGCTACTCCTACTTATTATCTATGGGAAAATCCATTACAACAGAATAGGTAGTATAACAAGGTTGCCATTTCTTTCTGCGGTAGACTAGTTGCCATCCAACGTTATAGAACCTGGTCACCCCTGCTATTTACCCATAGCTGGGGGGAGAAGAAGACGATTTATACTTTTCCCATGGGTATTAGCACGCAAGTAAATGTTCGAATGGAATTCGAACTCGGCACTCCGATTCCTCAAGCTTAGTACTTGCTCGAGAATACTCGCTCGAATAATAACCAGCGAATAGTGATCCGAATAGTAATCCGTACCGTGATCAATTAGACGCCACGCTAATTCCCATATATACATTTCATTTACCATCTACTTATTCAAAATGAGATCGCCTATGTTTACTCTCTGGCGAACTGTGTTCAAATTCCAGTGTCGGCAGCGACACTTTATTTTTATATAACAACAGCCAAAAGGGATAATGTTCCGCCATTAGCAGATGAGGCATAATTCTTTGTACGTAGATGCAAACTGAAACCTAGAGATGCCGCACAAATGTTTGTCTGATGTTTTTGGCATTACGACGAAAGGATTATGTCGGGTGCTGGATATCGGCTTCAATGCGTTGGAATCGGTGCTGCCACATAATGGTAAGACTTTAGCTACATACAGGGTGCGGCGGAAATACTTTACACATTTTAAACTCTCACCTGTGTGTTGATAGGGAACTTAGGCAAGTGCCAATGGCGCCTTCATCTAGCTAATTTCTTAGCATTATGTGGAAGATATTTCTTGTATTACTATAATTGTTTAAATTTACATCCCTGCTATTTTAAACATATAAAATTTAAAATGAATGCGTAATTAGAGAGGATATCAAATTCAATAATAATCATCATCATAATAATAATCATATTAATAATTATAATAATAATAATAATGATAATAATAATCATCATAATAATCAATATAACCATAATAATCATATTAATAATAATCCCTATAACCATCGTAGTCTGACAAGTACAGCCCACACTTTACGAAGGACTTTATCTATGGAATTTTTTTTTTTTTTTTTGTCAGTGGAAAGTGTCATGATGCCATTTCTAACCTTAGGTCCCTAGGCGGGACCTGGAAAGAAATGTGTAAACGCCAGAAATCAAAGAAAATAAAAAAAATAAAAATAATAATAATAATCCTTCTTCTCTTGAAAAATTGCCCAAATACAAGAACCTGGACATTGAGATTAACAGGATGTAGGGAATGAAGACTGAGACTGTACCAATAGTAATCAGAGCACTAGGCCTCGTGAGAAAAGGAATGGACAATTTCACTAACAGTGTCCCAGGTAACATCAACATACAAGTTACCCAGAAGATCGTCCTACTAGGAGCATTTCCTTCTTTTTTTTTATCTTCGATTTATTATCTTTTATCTTTTTCTTTTTCTTCTTCTTCTTCTTCTTCTTCTTCTTCTTCTTCTTCTTCTTTGTCACGTTCTACTGCTCTCTCTTTTCCTCTCTCTCTCTCTTTTCCTCTCTCTCTCTCTCTCTCTCTCACACACACACACACGCACACGCATACAAACGCGCGCACACACACAAACACTCTCACTCTTTTCTTTCGTTCCGTTTTTTTTTCTTTTAGGAAACTTTTGCTTTGAAATCGTTTAAATTCTAAATAAAGAAACATTGTGAAGGTGAACATCTACCTACTGCTTTTGTAAAACAACATCCTTTGTTCGTTCTTTCTTTCCACTGTTTATTTTTTAAATTAAAACAAACCAATTACTTAAAATGAGTAAATAAAAAGAAGAAACTCCCTGTCAAAACGTTGTGAATTAGAAACGATTTTTTTTATTCCATTTTCGTCTTCGATTTTCTTCTTGAAAATGGGACTTGTTTGTAAGGAAACACTTACGTGTAAGCAACGTGCAAATTGCGGATGATCATGGAAGCAAATTGGCGGATTGAGACAGACAAGCGGCGCAGTGCATTGTATTTGATTAAAATGAAGTCATGAATAAAGGGATGCTTTTTAAACAGATAGATAGATAGATAGATAGATAGATAGATAGATAGATAGATAGATAGATAATCTATCTATCTATTTAATAGATAGATTTGAAGAGACTTAGATAGATAGATAGATAGATAGATAGATAGATAGATAGATAGATAGATAGATAGATAGATTTAATTTTTATGGCTTATCAACCCTTTGTGGGTTATTTAAAACCGAGAAATATTTCGGATCGTAGAAGGTTGCTTACTGTACCCAGTGTTGTCAAGTAGACCCCATCTAAGTACTGACCAGGCTCGACGCTGCTTAACTATGATAGATAGATAGATAGATAGATAGATAGATAGATAGATAGATAGATTTATTTTTTATGGCTTATCAACCCTTTGTGGGTTATTTAAAACCGAGAAATATTTCGGATCGTAGAAGGTTGCTTACTGTACCCAGTGTTGTCAAGTAGACCCCATCTAAGTACTGACCAGGCTCGACGCTGCTTAACTATATAGATAGATAGATAGATAGATAGATAGATAGATAGATAGATAGATAGATAGATTTATTTTTTTTATGGCTTATCAACCCTTTGTGGGTTATTTAAAACCGAGAAATATTTCGGATCGTAGAAGGTTGCTTACTGTACCCAGTGTTGTCAAGTAGACCCCATCTAAGTACTGACCGGGCTCGACGCTGCTTAACTATGATAGATAGATAGATAGATAGATAGATAGATAGATAGATAGATTTAATTTTTATGGCTTATCAACCCTTTGTGGGTTATTTAAAACCGAGAAATATTTCGGATCGTAGAAGGTTGCTTAATGTACCCAGTGTTGTCAAGTAGACCCCACCTAAGTACTGACCGGGTTCGACACTGCTTAACTAAAATAATCTGTTTGTCTCTGCTCGTAACGATATAAATATATATATACTAATTTTAATCATTTCGACCCTAGTTAATAAGGGATTACTGGGTGTAAAAGAATAAAAAAAGAAAATTATTATTCAGGAGAGAGAACAATAAAGAAACAGTAATCAAGGAGACAGTAGATAACGATTGAGGTTACATTTAAACTTTTGAAGATGAAATTTGGCTGGAAAGCAAGAAACCGGAATAGACCTTCACAGGCGAGAAGAACGATGAAAAACTATTTGCGAAGAACTTACGGTTACATCAAGCCAATTCAATTGTAAAATGAGTCCTTGTTGCCAATCTAGTACTGCGCTACAAGTCTAGGTACCATGTATAAAAGTCTAGGTACCATCAGAACAATTATCATGATAATATTTATAGAAAAAACTCAGGGAAGCTACAGAACGGCGATGGAAATGTGACTGAAGCCGGGGTGCCATGTCAGTATCAATAATATTGCATATTCTTCTTTTGATTTTATCAAGAATCTCTAAATATATAGTAAGAGCACCAGACCATATGTAGTAGCAATATTTGAAGCATTGACGAATGGTAGACTTATAAATATGTAAGATAGAGCCTGAAGAAAAAATTACTTTGCACGAGACAGTGAACAATTTTCCTCGTAGTAATTAATTCAATAAAATCTTTCCATTTCATGTCAGCAGAGAACGTTAGACCGAGAAGGCACAACAAGTCAATCTCCTGGATGCTAGCAGCAGCCATGCTGATGAAAGCTAGTATCGTGTCTCTCAGATGATTGATAGATAAAAGTTTTGTGTTGGAAGCCTTAAAATTAGCAAGCCATTCTTTGCCTCAGATAACAGCAGATTTTTTTTAGATCAGCTCCCAATCCGACTTTATCGAACCGATCAAACTTACCATTAAGACAGGAATAAATAGGTGTCTAATCAACATAGATTCTGAGTTGAGAGCTGATGCCAACAAGACGGTCATTAGTATATATATATATATATATATATATATATATATATATATATATATATATATATATATCGTTACGAGCAGAGGTCAATTAGAAACAACGCAGATCCAAAGATAGAACCCTGGAGGACAGAGTTCAAAAGTTCCTCAAGAAATACTATAACCGTTCTTGTGAAGAGGACCCGTATACCAAACCCTGTCAAATGTCTTCCAGATGTTCAAAGCAACAGGCCGATTTTCACTATCTCTATCTATAAAAGGCAGGATGTGTGTGTGTGTGTGTGTGTGTGTGTGTGTGTGTGTGTGTGTGTGTGTGTGTGTGTGTGTGTGTGTGTGTGTGTGTGTGTGTGTGTAACGAATGCACGGCCGCAATTTTAGACGGATTTGCACCAAAATTTACATGCACATGCTCCAAGTTAGCGGTAAAGGCCAAGACCGACTTTGCATTTCCCAACTCCCATCGATAGTGGAAATAATCGATTTTTCATGCTTCTACGGCAGTTTTCATGTAGTTTGCGGTCATTTTCTACTGGCCAGAGTGAGAGCCTATAGCTGGCTGCCACGAATAGGTGGGAAGATTCTACTGGCCAGCATGAGAGCCAACAGCTGACTGACACGAATGTTAACTAATATGCAAAAAATCGATAGCTGCATTCGTCACAAGTGGGAAAAATTTAAATCTGCATGGCACTTTACTCTAATTGGCTAATTCGCTTGCTTAAACTCAACGTTGATTCTGATTCCGCAGAACTGGGTTGGATGTGAAAAAGTATTTGTTGTTAACATTCTTTTTTCATTCGTTTTTTCCAGTTACGAGTCCTTTTTTTAAAGCTGATCGTTTTGTGTTCATTTTGTTTAGTTCTTTTTTCGTAACAGATTTAATGTTTAGTATAGAGCTTATTCAACGCCGAAGTTGTTAAGCATCTTAACTCCCATGATCTACTCTCTGACAAACAATATGGTTTCCGCTTTGCCCGGTCTACTGCTGACGTTTTCACGGCCATAACTGAATTTGTATACCAAGCTCTTGATAATAACGGCGAAGCGCGAGCTGTGGCTCTAGATATCTCTACAGCGTTTGATAGGGTTTGGCATTCCGGCCTTATTCGTAATCTTCAGGGATACGGTATGACAGGACGATTATTTGACTTAATTCAATCAATCCTGTCAAACCGTGAAATGAATGTCGTCCTTAACGGGTTCCCGTCCAGTTCCTTTGATACGAACGCTGGTGTTCCCCAAGGTTCTATCACTGTTTCTGATCTTGCTCAACGATCTTCCTGATGTCATCAATTCCCAAGTAGGCTTCTACGCAGACGACACTGCTATTTACTGACCTGAGGTGAAATAATCATATTGAACCAAGGAAACTGCTGCATCTGCCAGAAGGTTTTTCTCACCTGATTCCTTCCTTCAAATCTACAAATCTACCATTCGTGTTGGCATTGAATACTTTTGCCATATATGGTCTGGTTCTCTCGCTGTTCATCTCGACAAAATCCAGAGACGGATATGCAATGTGATAGATCCTGATCTATCACATTGCATATCCAATCTACAGTCACTTTCTCACAGACTTGATATGGCTTCCCTCTGTTTTTTCTACAAATATTTTCATGGCAACTGTTCTGACGAACTACTTTCACAGGCGCCTAGACTGCATGAATTTAAGCATACTACTAGGCTGACATCTCGCTCCAATCCTTTCACTGTCGAAACGGTTAAATGTAACCGTCTCTTCTACTCCAACAGCTTCTTCTCTTGCACTTCCCGACAGCGTAACTCCTTTCCTCTTACTTGCTTCCTTGATAGCTATAATCTTCAAATGTAATGTCAATTGACACCTTCTGATCCCTTGATACTGATTACCGTCCTTCTCTATATCCTTTCCTCAAATACCCTTCTTTACTCTTGCTCTCACTCTCTGTAACTGTTGCGTGTTAGTGGCACTCCCGCCTTGCTTGGGGTGAAATGCTTGAAAAAAAAGTATTGGTTCTATGTAGCAAGAATAAGCCCTTCAGTTTCAGCTTTTAACCCTGCACTACACTACGTAGCCACTGATGGGTCCGGTTATTATTATTATTGTTATTATTATTATTGAATATATGTTAAAACCCTCCCATAAGAGATATACCCTCTGGCAGGAAGTGAGCTAGTAAATTAGTTTCTGGTAAATCGTCCTGTAATACCGTATCCCTGAAGCTTACGAAGAAGGCCAACATGACAAACCCTATCAACACTCAGAAGATGGCCTTAAACTTTAAACACACTTGAACAAATGCTCTTTTATGCAAATTTCTCATTAGCCAATCACGGGGTAACAATTTAATGGAGATAGGCATTTAAACATGGTCATAGTGTGACCAGCTGAGTTTCATTTCATGCAATTAGAAAATGGAAAAGAAAGGTGATTTAAGTCACTTTAAAAGCGTCGTTGATACCAGTGGGGATGTGAGTCATTATTTAAAAAAAAATGTGTCATCATCGATAAATAATGATTATTTTATCGATTTAGAAGGGGTCATAATATCATTACTGTGTCAAATCGAGACACAGCCTTTTACTGTATTCAGACGAAGTCACTTAGATGTTACAGTTTGAGAATCCTTTATCCGGAACTCCCTGATCCGAAAACCTTCAAAATCTGAAAGTTTTTCAGGTGATGACATGATTTGTCACAAATGGAACATTTTAAGAAGCCCATCTACGTAACCTTACGCTGGCGACAGATGTTTTTTTTTTCTTTTTGTTAGAGATCGTCACAACAACACTTTCGTTCGTGGATTACTTACCAGGTGTTTCGTGCTCAGTAAAGATATTATTCAAAATGTCAAATAGTCCTGTATTTAGATATATTTTGTAAGTATTGATTTTTTTGTACACATACAGAACGTACAAAACATTATTTTTACGTAAAATCTTAATTTCAGCACTTAAAATTCCGTGTGAGAATTACATGACTAGCATTATTATCTCTATCTGTATGTACACAAAATTTATTTCATTTTATATAAAACTACTTTCAGGGTATATGTCATTTATATAAAACTATCTTCAGTATATATGTAAGCTGTGTTATGAAATGTATAGGAATATCGTATTTATGCTTGGGTTCCATTCCCAAGCTGCCTCATTTTATAGATGCTATATACACATTAAATAGCCTCTTTTCTAAAGTCCGAAAAAATCTTAAAGCGAAGCCCTTCCCGTCCCAAGAATTTCGAAAAAAGGATTCTTAACGTGTATTTACAAATATTAAATTTGAAATCGCAAAGTAAGATATATTCACTACATGAAATCTTTGAAACAAAAATTTTAAATGAACATTTCATTCATAAATTGCCTTGTTATAATTAAGGAAAGTTTTACAAATAGACGCCAACTTGGAGGCGGGGTGATTAAAAACAAATTAATCTAAAGTAGTTTGTAACACGTTTACTTATCTCTCTCTGTCTTTGGGCAGTGTGCGCTCAGGGGAAATTTTTGCTCCTAGCCCGGGTGTACGCGCTCAACCGACGGTTGCGAGTTCCGCGAGCAATTTTTGTTCCTAGCCCGGATGTACGCGCTCGGGCTCCCCACATTAAACCGACCTTGTGTCGCAAAATGACCTCCTGGGTGTGGGGAGTAAATACCAAATTACTCTCGAGTAGTTTATAACACGTTGCCTTTGGACAGAATGCACTCAGGGGCGGCTCCGTCGAAGGACAGTGCAGCAACTGAGGAAAATTATACTGAGAGGTGCCGGCCCTGGGAAACGGCTGCCTGAGACCGCGCCCTCTCACGGAGAGAGGGATCGGTCTTTGCAGCGAGGCCAGGATAACCGACGTTTTCGGGAGCTCGTGCAATTTTTGTTCCTAGCCTGGGTGTAAGAGCTTGCGCTCCCCACATTAAACCGACCTTGTTACAACCTGAACTCGTGTGGGGGTGGTGAGTAAATACAAATTAATATAAAGTAGAGCTGGGGTTTTTAATCTCAGAATTCATGGGAGAATTGAGCTCCAATTTCGCATTTATTCATATAGATTCCATAATATAGGTTTTACTTAATTAGCTATTATGTTTCTCTAACTCTTCAAATGTTGAATGTATAACTAATTCTAATTTCTATTTTCCCATCTTTACACTATATTAATTTTATCTTTTAAATTGTCCCCTGTTTGTACGGAAAATAAGGATATACATACATCAAATCGTCTTTAAATTAAGTGGCAACAGAAGAATTATCGTTTAACTTTTAAAAGGTAAGCTTCAACACTAATTCAATACTTAAATGCAATAATCCGCTTGAGTTCTCCGTATCTACTCCTCCCTGGGTATTGTGATGAAGGACAAAAACAAGAGTCCGCCACAGGAGCTAGCTTAAATGCTGCCCGAGATGGCGGCTTTTAATCTAGCTTAAAATTTTAAGCTAGCTGCAATTTTGGTTACAAAAGGAAAATATGAGTTACACCTCTTAAACCATAAAAGCAACGATTATGGCTAATATAATATATTAATATATATTTTTATCTGGCAACCCTGAATCTGAGCTCAATGAAAATCATTCCTTGCGTCTAACTTTTCTAGGGCTTTTGAATGAGCTATGAATCATTGAAATCAGTGTGTGCGAAGGAGTCGCTTGGCCGCACACACGCACAAACACACGCATACACAGTACTTTATATATAAGATGTATATATCCCTTCTTTTTTTTTTATTTGAAAGAAATCTTTTTTGCAATCGCCCCCTAAAAAGTCTGATTTATTACGCAAAACAGCTAGGTCCTATAAGTCTGTAAAAATCAGAGATCACTTTTCCATTATATGGTTCTTATAAACTGGACACCCTTCTAAATCGATAAAAAAAAATCAATATTTTTCGATTCTGGGGTCTAAAAGGATGCTAATCTACAAAAATGATCCCCCCAAAGCTTTTTATTTGGTCTATATATTTTAGTGCAGCAAAATGTATTGAATGCACTTGAATCTGCCTCTTGGCTGAGAGCGTTGCATATTTCTCATCGACAGCAGTGGTAGAGATTTGAGCACAGATCAAGATCAAGACACTGAATGTTGACTTTGAATGTAGGCACGCGTTTTACAGTTAGCAATCTGGCGCAGGATAATCTTCTTCTGAATCTTACACGACCCTGTGTCAGATTGGGCAAAACATCTATAGTGTAAATGTACTTTAAAAATGAACTCTTTTTAGAAAGCAAAAAGCAAATAACTAACTATTAGATGCCATACCACCTTCAAAAATTGCATGGAGGCACGCGCTTGCGCAGTCAGACACATACGTACGTATCTTTTATTCTGCGTTGATATGACAACTTAGTTTTATTTGTTGATTTTTTTTTCATAGTTTAAAGCTTCGCGCCTCTTTTCTCTTCCCGCGTTTATAGCGTACATCGCCACCACCATCGTCATCTTTAGTCCCCGCCCATTACTCCATATAATAACCTGCAACAAACACGACAAAAAAGTACGAATAATTGCAACAAATTTCTTTCTGTATCTCGTTCTTCAATGAATGAATGAGATAGCCATTAGACACAAAAAGAAGAAGAAGAAGAAGAAGAAGAAGAAGAAGAAAGGAAGAACAAGAAAAAAGTAAACGAAAGGAAACAAAAGACGTAAGAAAAAAATTAAAATAAGAAGCAAAAAAATAAGAAGCAAAAGAAGAAAAGGAAGTTAAAAAGCTGAAAAAAAGAAGGAAAAATGAGAATAACTAAAAAAAAGAGTGAGAAGATAAAAGAAGAAAAATAAAAACAAAAGAAGAAAAACGAAGTGAAAAGGAAGAAGAAAATAAAGTCAAAGAAAAATGCAAAAGAAAAAAGAAAAAGAAATAAATGGGAAGAAGAAAGAAAAGAAGAAAAAAGGAGGAAGAAAAGAAGAAAAAGATGCAAAAAATAAAATAAAGAAGAATTTAAGAAGAAAAAAGAGCAAC
>CAHIKZ030000930.1:177500-185000 GCA_903632075.3 Acanthosepion pharaonis | reverse complement strand
ATCTGAACGAATGAACGAACGAAGAAAAAAAAAAAGTGTCGAAAAAAAGTGAAAAAATTTTAATAGATTCGAGTGTGCCTATGTGCGCTCGGATCTACATATACACCCTTGCATCCGAAATACTCCTCGTATCAACATACGAATATTTATATATACCAACAGAATGAGACAATGTCTACATACACACACACACAGACACACACACACACATATATATATGTGTGTTTGTCTGTGTGTGTGTGTCTGCAACTATCCGCTGAATTCATATACAAGACATATATGACATACTTCTGATATAACACACAGACACAAACACACATACATACGCACCGATGAAAAGTTACAAACACGCTTTGATATTTCTAAATGTAAAAGTCGTTGAGTGTATTTTATCACAGGTATACATACATATAAATACAACATTCTTCTAAAACGTACAGCTCAGAATAAGCATTTAAAATATCTATATTCAGTTGCATTGTACAACCATACAGGTATATATATATGTGTGTGTGTGTGTGTGTGTGTGTGTGTGTGTGTGTGTGTGTGTGACTAAAATTTTGTATGTATCGGCAGTATTATTTTGAATATAATAGATAGATAGATAGATAGATAGATAGATAGATATTGAGAATTAGATAGATAGATAGATAGATAGATAGATAGATAGATAGATAGATAGATAGATAGATGCAAATGTTATCAGACGGTATTTTTAATTATTAACTGAATATACACCTGAAAACAGGTTTTTCACTGAAAAAACATCAGCGCACATATAATACACATATGTGACCAAACAATCAGACAAATATTAGATAGATAGACCACGTCTCCACATCGACGACTTCTGAATCTCCTGCAACTCTTCTGTGTGATCTCCTCGTTTAAGCTGGGCGAATGATGCCCATAATCATTGCCTTCAGTTCTTTGGTGTTGAAAATATTTTTGTTGCTCAACTGTGGCCCACACATAACAATCAAGGGGGTTGTTGTCTGGGGAGATAGGCGGCCAGATGTAAGGAATGTTCTGGCCACAAATAATTGTTTGATAGTCATGACTGGGTTTTCCTGCTTATTGCCAGATATAGGGTCTTTCAGCAGACAACTCCTCAATGCACTTGATGTAGGCCTCCGTGTTGAATCTAAAGCCCTGTGGAAAGATGAAGATGGCATAACGTCGCTATCACTAGTGATCACGCCAAACACCTTCGTAATCACCATTAGACTCATCCAACTCTTTCCGAATCCTCTACACTGTCCTCGGACTAACACCCAAACACTCCGAAATATTCGTCCGACGCGAATGCCAAGTAGTACAGCTTGCCGTTTCTGGCGGAGCGAATTGCATCATGGTGTTCTTTTACTCACAGACGCTACCCAACTGACCCTACTACACTGTGCAGTTGACAAAATCAAAAACAAACAACGCACATACGCGAAATTAAATATATAAAATGGCGACAATTTACCCATCGCAGACTCTGTATACATACATACATACATATATATATATATATATATATATATATATATATATATATATATATGCACAAGGGATTGCTGAAAACTGTTCGACCCCGTCGAGAACACTTCCCACTGACAATATCTGATGATCAATCAGTCAAATGGATTCAGTTGAGAACATTTCTGGGTGTGTATGACTGTATTATGTACATAAAATAATCAGCTACTTTCCACTGATGACAGCGGTCGATGTTTAATCGGACCGACATAAGAGTTCCCCAATAAGAAGATAAGTACATAGTATTCATTCTATCTCACTATCTTTCTCTCTCTCCATCTCTGTCTATTTGCTTCCCTCTCTCTTCGTCTCTCTCTCTCTCTCTCTCTCTCTCTCTATTTCGCTCTGTACACACACACTCATTATATATATATATATATATATATATATATATGTATGTATATAAATATATTAAAAAGAAGAGAGGTACCGCAAACGTTTTTGGTTGTAATGTGGATTGTTTTTTTTAAATTATACTTTATTTTCCATAATTTTACTACACGTGTTTCTGGTCTCGTGACCGTCTTCAGGTAAAAGCGGAGATTTCCACATATTATTAAAAATAATTAATTTTTTCCTTATGTTTTTCAATGTTAAATATTCTCGATATGAGACATTCTCTGTTTTTGTGTTAGTAATCCGAATGTCTTTCTTGAATTGGCAGTAAAGAGTTCTGCGCGAAGGTTCATAAAACAATTAAGGTTGGTCCAAGCGAAATGATGAATTACTTATCGATATTTTATCTTTTAATGTTTAAATGAGCCCTGTGTGTTCTTAGATCTATTTCCATATATATATATATATATATATATATATATATATATATATATATATATATATATAATAAAAAAAGCTTAAACACTAATATTCCATGGTCATAATTTATTCCATTGGAATCGTAAATACGATCCAAATCATCAGACCTACAAATTCAAAATGAAAACAGAAAAAACAACTCCGGAAATCAAAACAGAATTTAGAGAAAGTGTAAGTATGAGGATGAGTGACAGAGAGAATTTTTGGAGATGTGGGTGGGGGTGGATTTAAAAAGAGGAGAGAAAGAAAGTCGACGGATGTCTAATCCTTACTCTGTCCTAGACATTGAGTTCTACCTGGATCCTTCCTCTTGGAAAATTTTTTCTAAAAATTTTTTCTGAAAATATACATGTATGGGAATTTTTTAGATATATTTTTCATATGTATGTATATTTTCCACTAATATTATCTATATATATATATATATATAAATGTGTGCACGCGCGTGTGTGTGCGTATCTGTATGTGAGTTCGTGCGTGCATGAAAAATACTCAGCCTTCACTCAACTAACTTTGACACAAAGAACTGACAAGGTAAAATCTAGAAGCGACAGACCGTACTAAGCCAGTCCTGCCTGGAAAAACAGCATTATTCTTCATTACTATTCTTGATTATTCTTCACACCGGTGTGAAATCTCCAACTCTCTCAGACACCAAAATCTGATGCTGAGAAGACCACGGACTGAACATGTTAATATCATACTGAGAAAAGACGGCTTAGAAATTTTGACACTCATGTGACATATTGAATGCAAGAGAGACAGGGGAAAGCTGTGTATAAGTTGCATAACGAGCTTGTCGGCAGAACAGGGATTAAGAGAGATGGCAACAATGATAAAACATACTAAAAGCTACTAAGGACAGGAAGCTGTGGAGAGCCATGATTGCACACGCCAATAGAAGAAGATATTTAAACCAATTGATGAAAAGAAAATAACGAGATATCACCTGTAGAAAAACGATGATATTACTCAACAATGATTGTGCGAGGGAGAGGCGTGTACGTGTGTGTGGTGTATATATTTGCTAATAAATATCATTATTTAATGGTATATACACCCCCTATACAAACACACACACTTTAATGTCTCCTCTACATAAGTAGGTGTGTATAGGTGTTTTCTAAATGTTCACAATATGAAAAAATGCGAATTCAGATGATTATGTTGAGCCAATCTTCCGAATACAAAGAATATTTTGAATTGTGATTTACTGAGCGCAATTGAAATGTGGCACAAGGCTAATATTAAGGAGCAGCCAGTCAAGATCGACCTCACTAGTCAGTCGTAACTGATCGAGAAAGATAAGCTTGTTAACCATTACACCATGTCGTGGTGCTCAAGAACATTTGAAATTCTATCTTTTTACCTGAACTCTAATATTATGCAGGTATCTCGTCCACCAAGTCAGTGTATATGTGCATGTATTGGTATGATATATATCTATATATATATATATGTGTGTGTGTGTGTGTGTGTGTGTGTGTGTGTGTGTGTGTGTGTGTGTGTGTGTGTGTGTGTCTAGACACATTAATGAGCTGTGATACAGTGAAACAATCAGTCTGCGGATGACTAAGCATATATATATATATATATATATATAATCTACGGACACATTCACCTAGTATATATATATATATATATATATATATGTAGATGTATATATATATATTGTGAATGTATTCATAGATATATGTTTGTGTGTATATGTGCCCAGATATATTTGTACATCTTTTCGTTTTTTAAGTGTGTGTGTGTGTGTGTGTGTGTGTGTGTGTGTGTGTGTGTGTGTGTGTGTGTGTGTGTGTGTGTGTGTGTTTGCGCACGCATGCATTGGTATGCGTATTTTTGGTATGGTTATTTTTGATATATGCGTATGTCTGTATTTATAATCGTGTGAGTGAGTGTTTCCCCGTTTGTGTCTCGTTACATTAATATATCTATATTTGAAGCGTGTGCGTCTGTGTCTGTCTCTGAGTGCGTATGCGCGCCAGCACGTGTATCCCCTTACGCCTCCCCCCCCCGAAAAAAATACGCTCAGCCGTGTAAAAATTGTACGCCCGTCGCACTAAAATCATTTTTGATATACGCACAAAACAAATGTCTATAAACACAGTCTAGCGGACTTATTACATGTGTAAGCAAAAGCCGCAGATAACACGACGTACACTATTTTAACTGTGATATTCACTCATCGAATTTATAGGAGACTGAAAAGCCACTAACAACAAGATGCGAACAATTTAAAATTAAGTCTATAAACATGGTCTTAAATGGTATATCTGTGACTGTATACGTAGACAGACTGTGTATGTGTGTAAGAAAAATTGTACATACACAATTAAGCTATTAAGGCAACAAACAGTACACACAGTATACGCACACGTTCCTTCGCTGTCTGCTTTTGATTCGTATCTTTCTAGTTAGCGGTTGCGTACTGCTTCGACAAAATATCAGTTTTTGCCCGCATTTTTTTTTTTTTTTTTTCATTTCATTCATTCTGTTTCTTTATTCGCTTCTAAATTCTCTTTGTCTCTCTTTTTTCTAGAGCGATATTTCGTTTGTTCGTTTTTTTTTGTTTTTTTTTTTTTGTCTTTTGTTTGGTTTTTTTTTTTACTGTTTTATATTCTAGACATTATTTTTCATTCGTTTTTCTTCTTCATTTGTTTCGTTTCTTTATTGGGCATCTTTTCGCTTATCTTTCATTTATATTCATTCCTCTATTTTTTTTATTTTTTATTTTTTTTTGCTGTTTCTTTTCATTTAGTCCACTTTCAATTTTCTTCTCTTTTTCCTTTCTTCCTTTCAAACTTTTCTCCTTTTCGATTTTTATTCATTCTTTTTTCTATTCATTTTTTGTCTTGCCTTTTAATTGCTTCATTCTTCATTTGATTCCTTTTAATACTTTTCGTTTTTCATTCTTTATTTTTAATACTCGTTTTCTTTTATTCTTTTATTCGTTCTTTATAATGCTTTTTTTTCTTTCCTTCTTTCTAAAATCTTTATTTGCATTTTATTTAAATATTCTTCTTCATTCATTTTAATATCTTTTATCGATTCTCTCTTTTTTCATACATCCTTTTAAATTTCTTTTTTCTTCTTTCCATCATTCTTTTTCTTTTATTCTTTCATTCATCGTAATAATCCTTTTCCATTCTTTCCTCTTTTCATTAATTCTTTCATATGACCTTTTCCTTCTTTCATTCATTATAATAACCTTTATAATTTCCTTCTTTCATTCATTATTTTTAATTACCTTTTTCTTTCGTCCTTTCTTTCATTCATTTTTTCTCGTGTCCTCTTTTATTTTCTTCCTTCATTTCATCTTTCTAATGTCCTTTTTTTTTTTTTCTTTGCTTCTTTCAGTCATTATTTTAATGACCTTTTCCTTTCTTTCTTTCCATTCAATCTTTTTTCTTTCTTTCTTTCTTTCTTTCTAATATATTTTTCTTTCTTCCCTTTCTATCTCTTTCTCTTATTCATTTATTCTAATATCTTTTTTCCTCTCTTACCTTTCTCATTCATTCTTTCTAATGGTATTTTCTTCTTCCATCTATTCTAATATATTTTTAATTTTCCTACTTTCTTTCAGTTCCAATAATATTTTTCTTTCTTTCTTTTTTCATTCATTCTAATATCTTTTATTCTTTCTTTCTTTTTTCATTCCTGCTTTCTAATGTTCGTTTTCTTTCAATCCTGCTTCTATTCACTATTTCTCTTTTTTTATTTATTCTTTTCTAATGTATTTTGTTTTTTTATTTTTTCTTTCTTTTCATCTAATGAACATTTTTTTCTTTTTATTTCGTTTCTTTTCTCTTTTTTTTCACTTATTCTTTCTAATTTTTTTTCTTTCTTCCTTTCTTTCATTTATTTCTTTTCTATCTTTCTTTTCATATAATAAACATTTTTTTTTTCCTTTTTCTTTCGTTACTTTCTTTTACTTTCCTTTATTTACATTTGGGAGAAAATAGTTTATCATTTTCTTTTAACGTTTTTATTTTTGTCTCGTTTCCATTTTTGGTCTTTTGTTATTTATCGTTCGGTTCTCATAATTTTTTTTTTTTTTTCGGTATTTTTTTTTTTAATTTTTTAGTAGAATTCTTTTCCTAATCATTATACTTTGTTTGTTTGCTTGTTACTCGATTTCACGTTTATTTATTTCTTCATATGTCTATTATTTTTTTACATTTTATTTATTGGGACATTCATTTGAAATTTTGATCTTCTTTCATTTTCATTTTTTTTTTTTTATATTATTATTTTTACAGTTTTTCACATTTTTTTTTTTATTTTTATTACTTTCCCAGAACGTATCTCGCCATTGACGACGAGAAATCTTTTCGTCTTTCCCGCGTTTTCTCCATCTCCCGCCTGTACGGTTTATTTTTTTTATTATTATTTAGTTTTTCGCTTCTTTTCGATTAGACGTCACATTTGCTTTCCTGCTTTTTCGTCCCTCCATACAAATTGCCTCGAGATCTCCATATCTTCTCTCATTATCTGTCTGTCTCTCTCCCTCTCTCTTTCTCTTTCTCTCTCTCTCTCTCTCTCTCTCTCTCTCTATCTATCTATCTATCTATCTTTCTCTCGCTATGCTCATTTTCTCTCCCACCCCTTCTTTCTTTCTTTCTCCCTTGTCTATTTCTCTCTTCGACCGTCTTTTCTTCTTTCTTTATGTATTTCTTTATCCCTCTCTTCCTCTTGCCCTCTCTTTTTTACTCTTTCGCTCTTTTCCTACTCTTTTTCTCTCCTTCTCTTTTTTCTTTTTCGACCCCCACCATTTTAATCATACTAAATCTATCACTTTATTATTTCTACATTTCTTTTCTATTTTCTGCACTTTCTGACTTCGTTCTTTTCTTCTCTATTACTTTCTACTTGGATTTTCTTTTCCTTTCTTTTCTATTAAATTTCTTTTCTCTTTAGTGTTATGTTCTTGCTTCCTCCATTCTCTCTCTCTTTCTCTCTCTCTTTCTCTCTCTCTCTCTCTCTCTCTCTCTTTCTCTCTCTCTCTCTCTCTCTCTTTCTCTCTTTCTTTATTTGTTCGTTTATCGTTTTTGATTATCACCGTTTTTCTTTCTTTATTTATTTCTTCATTCTCTTCGCTTATTCTATTCGCCTATTTTTAAGCACCAGCCACTCCCTCTCTCTCGCATTCAC
>CAHIKZ030000930.1:0-172500 GCA_903632075.3 Acanthosepion pharaonis | reverse complement strand
GTGCGTATCCACTACCAAGAATTGTAACCCGGACAGTTACATTGACAGGCAAACGTCATGCCAACTGTACTAACGGGCCTCGGTGACGGCGAGCTAGCGAACTAGACTCGATATTGCGCCGCTCATTCACAAATTCCGTGTTGAAACTCATCCAAGTTCCTTTACCCAAAGTTTGTGCCCCCTAGAGCCACGACTACTATCCCTATATATATATATATATATATATATATATATATATATATATATCAGGGTTATGATATTTTTGCAAAATAACTGATTTCCTGTATCATTAATTAGATAAATGTTTCATTAAAAATAATGAAGAAGAGTTTCATGCAGTTCATTTTTTAAAATGACACCCCAACACGAAATTTCTAATAGTACAATGATATTCTGGGGTCTTCTAGGACTTTCTGGAATATTCTAGAACTTCCTAGAGCCTTCTATAAATTTGTGGAACCTTCTAGAACTTGTTTATTTGTAAGTTTTATGTTATGCTATAGCTATAAACTTTTAAACGCGTTAAAAACTACATAAGTACTATTCAATTACACCAGTAACAAAGTGAAAAATAAAGCTTCTGAAATATTTCAATTTTTATCCTTATTGCGTATATGAAAGAATTTTCGGTTAAAACAAATTAATGTATTTTTCATTACTTTTGAACACAAGTTCAACGATTTCTGACACCGGAACATAGGGTTAAAAAAAGCTATAACCCTCATATATATATATATATATATATATATATATATATATATATATTGAAAAGGTTATAGTTGTTCAAACGAGAGAATAACGTATATTTTAAAAAGAGAGAAATCGAAAACATTTTTGGTTATAATATGGATTTGTTTTAATATATATATTATATTTTATTCTTCATATTTCTGCTGCATGTGTTTCCGGATTCGTGAACTTCTTCAGGCAAATAAAAGGAATACATTTTTAAAATGAATAAATTTTCCTTATGTTCTTTTAATGTCTCATTAGTTGTTTTTTGCATTTAGTAATGAGCCTTGATCTCCTTTCTGGAGAATGGTTAAAAAACCATTAGGTTTGGTATGAAAGGTGGTGATGACAGATGTGTTGATGCGTGCATGTTTCTGTTAGCCTGCATATGTTTATTCTCTCCCCATATATCAGCATGCACAAATATATATATACACATACATATATACATACATACCCCCACACACACTAACACACTCTTCCTGTGTCCGTGTGTGTGTCCGTGTGTAGTCTATCTGTTTTTGCCAGTGTATGTATATATTTTTGTTCACCATGGATACCTGTATACGTGTGCGTACGTGTATGTATGTGTGCGGCCTGACCATTGTATCTGGCCATCAGTGTGCATGCTGTGTGTCCATGTGTTTAGAGTTATGATCTGTTCAGTTTGGTTTAAATTTGTCTATGAAGTTTTTTTTTTCTAAATTCGTAGGAGTAGTTGTTTGGTATATTGGCATAATTTTAAATTTGCCTTGATTGCATTTGTAGATGTGTTGCGATACAAAGCGTTTTCTGTTATCGGGTAATTTGATGTTGCTTTTGTGAAGGACAACTCTGATGTTACGTGCCTGGCTGATGCCTATATATGACTTTTTGCATTTTGTGCATTTGAATGCACAAATCACATTTTTGGAGTTGCAGTTTAAATTTTTATTTATTGTGAATTTAGTTGTGGAGTTTGCAAAAGTGTAGAAGTTCCCTTCTATAATGACATCACAAATCCCGCACGTTTTTTGTTGCATTTTGTGACTCCCTGTATATTGTGTTGGTTAAATTTCGATGAGGTTAATGTATATTTCAGGTTTTTAGATTGGGGTCTGCTTTGAATTATTTGATTGTTTTTAGTATATTTATCATTTTTTCATTCTTGTTAAGTAAGTCTAGATTTCTTGTAATTTCTGTGAATGTTTAAAATTGCGCCGAAATGCATTACATCGTATGTTAATAAGTAAATAATTAAAATAGTTATACCGGGTGTAACAGCAAAATGGTTCAAATCGTGTAACAGCATAATTTTCCATCCCACAAAATGTTTAATACTAAAAAAATCACTAAAGTAATTGAGTTTCCGTTCTTCAGGTTTTCAGATAAGACGTTTAGTCATCTTGACACCATTTGTCGTAAGAATCACTGAAAAACCCGTTCAGCTATTCAATAATTTTGTGTCAGCCTCACTGTTTTCTCAACTGAGCAATGCTGAGAGGAAAAAGATCATTCAGGCCTTCAGTAATGGTACCAACATTCATACTCAGGCTTCCATCTTCAAAGTCCATTCAAGAACCATCCAGAGAACGGTGAATAAATTTTAAAAAGATGGAACAGTAGAGAGCAAAACGGGATCAGGAGATCACAAGCGGAAGTGGGTTCATCATTTCAACTTAGAGCTAAAGACATGAATTAAAACAGAACCAACTCAAGACGTTTGGCACATGAGGGAAGAGTTCTACCTATGACAGCCCAAAGAGCAGTGAAAAAAAAAAACTTGAATATGAAATCGTAGGTGAAACCTGCAAGGAACCTTGTTACTCCAGGACAGAAAGTGAAAAGGTTAGAGAGGGCGAAGATCATCTTGAATAAGTTTGAAAATGAACCTGGAATAATATATATATATATATATATATATATATATATATATATATTTTTGAACTTTATTTGAATCCTTCGTGCGCTTCCGATGCTTAGCTATGATTAATTATGAACATGTCATTTTCGTTTATGACCGATTTCACCACGATTCTTCTGATAATCTTAGAAAGTAATTATACATTCTTACCGCTCAAAGTAGAGTCCAATAGTGTTAATAGAACCCCGGAGAATTCCAGTAAGATATCTTTAATCATGTCTAAGATACAACGGTTCAAAGCTTACAATTGGACAATTTTACTGTTACACGATTTGAAAAATTTTGCTGTTACACACGGTATATATATTCACGCGTTATATAAAACCGCGCCACTTCTTTCATTTCCGTTCAATCCGTCTGAAGATAACGTGAGCATGAAACTCGAGTTACGACTAGAGCCATCCATTCATAGGATTTAACATTGTTAAGCGTTTTTTTTTTTTGTTTTTTTTTGTTTCTTTTTTTTTTTTCTGACAAGGTAATTTTGTTTATTTATTGACATTCTGTTTTTCTTGTAAGCGTACATTTTTTTTCTTATCTGGACGTAATGAATGTAAAAATCATTCAAAACTTTGTTGGTTCTAACCGCTTTCGGCTCAGACGCTCAACCATTTCCTTTTTCTCATACTACTAATGTACCAGTCTTATTTGGAAATTATCTATATGTCTACTTTCAGCAACTTTTATACAATCGATATCAACATTTTTACATCATTTATTATAGTCGTATGAGAAAAATTCTTGAAAATAGCTATTAGTTTAGCCGAAAGCATTCGAAATCAATGTTTGGACAATTTATACACTCGTTAACTACATTGTTGTTAGCAAAAGGGACAACCCAACATGCAAATTACAAATCAAACAAGTACAGAAATTTACATATCTGGGAAGTGTTTTAACAGAGGACCGAATATAACAGAATCTGAAAATGCAGTGGGTTAACGAAAGATGGCTTCCAAAATTTAAGGAAAGGAAGAGACTGTTGAACTGTTATGTAATATCAATCCTCCTATATTACAGTGAATGCTGGACAATATCCTCGCAGAATAAGCAGACACTTGAAATTTGATACTACAGAAGGATGCTGAGAATAACATGAACCGAACATGCAAACAATGACGAGAAAATGACTAGAGAAAATGGTAATAAAACGAACACTTAGACTTTACACCAGTAAAAGGCAGTTCTAGGGCGCAAAATGAGGAAAGAGGGCTTGGAAAATCTGATACTCACAGGACAGATTAACGGCAGAGTGAAGAGAGTAAAGCATCGCATGACCTATCTGACGAAAGTGATTTAAAGTATGGCGGAACAAGGATCAGGAGAGATGACAAAACGACAACATTTACTAAGAGCTACAAAGAGGAAATTGTGGAGAGCCATGATTGCCTACGACTTGAAGTGACGCGGTACATAGAAGATGTCCAGAAACGAGAACACTTACATGCATGATAAAAAAAATAAATAAAACAAATAACTAAATAAAACATCTATTAAAGAAGGATTGCTGCCCAAATACACAATAAATATGTGCGCGTGCACACGCGCATCTGTGTTTGTGTGTGCGTATGCGTGTGTGTGAGAGAGAGATAGAGAGAGAGAGAGAGAGAGTTCGTGTGCGCGTGTTCCTGTGTGTGTGTCCTTTTCTATACACGCCTGTTAAGTAGCGGAGATAATTGCATATATGTTACCACCCCTTTCATTTTCAAGTAAGCGACGCAGCAGATTGGCGTGTGACAATCCTCCCAGAACATTTGTGTTGTTGTAAAATCCACAATAACCCACTAAAATCCATTTTCTTTTCTTTTTTCTTTCTTTCTTTCTTTTTTTCCCCTTTTCTTTGTCCTCTTTTCTGTTTACACATTTTTTTTCTACTTGTGTCTACACCATGTTTTAAACCCCCGCCAAACTAAATTCTTCTGTCTGTATTTTTTCCTCTTCCTCACCCCACCACCATTTCTTTTTCCAGACGAACAACAAAAGCATCCATCTTCTCTTCTACCTTCTCTTCCACTGCCGACACCGTCTTCCTACCACAGTTGCTTCCCTTCTGTCAAAGCAGGAAGTGACGTCACTTGATTTATCTTACCACCTTCCTTTTTCGCCCAGATTTTCACTACCACCATCACGACGACTCCTACCGCTATGACGACCGTAACTACTGGGAAACTTCTTTATCATTGCCGCTGCTCCTGCTTCTGTCATCCTTAATCTTACCACCGCCAGCCACTGCCACCATATCTTTGTTTCGTTAAAACTCTCCTGGAAGATCTTATGTCGTCTGCTGCAATTGCAAATACCACGACAACGACTGCAAATGTTAGTTTTAATGCATCAGAATAATGTTATATCGGTTTTGATGGTAGTCGCCATGTTATTAATGTTTTGATGGCGGCAGTAACAATTATTTTGCTTATATGGTCGAGATATAATTGTCAAGGTTGCTTTATTATAATCGATCTTATTGTTTCTCGAAACCTATATTATTTTTATTAATATTTTTATTAGAATCACATTTATATTGTTACAATCGCAGTTATTAAAATCAGTACCCACCTCTTCATGACATTCGGGAGTATAAGCATCATCAATATTATGACTATTAACTTTGCAATCGGTATTGCTAATACTGAGAGCAATATTATTGTTGTTCTTACTATAAGCACAATAAACATTATTATTATTATTATTATTATTATCAATGTGTCTTTATCATTTATACCGGATCATTTTAGCCTTTTCATTAGAATAACTCTCGTAGCTATAAATAATATCATTAGCAACAACAACAGAAATAACTACCTCAACTATTATCATTATCTCTGAGTAAATAAAATTCTCTGAAAGAACCTTATCAATATTTTTTCTGGTCTTTAGCAAATGAGCTTTTTTATTATTTACAGATATTATTATCTTGCACACGTTTTCAGACAAGTAGACAGGAAGCCTTCTCAATAATAATACGAATAATGTTGATTTATTATTACTAAACAACTCCTGATATCACTAGCGTTAGTATTCATCTTAATAATCACTCTTGTCTGCATATGAATAGAACGTACTTTATTTGTAATCTCTACTTCTTCCCCACTTTCGCCTCTGCCACCTCCTTCTCGCTTCTTCTTCGTCTTCTTCTTCTTCTTCTTCTTCTTCTTCTTCTTCTTCTTCTTCTTCTTCTTCTTCTTCTTTATTTGTGGCCTTTTCTTTTTCTATTTCGTCTCCTTTTATAGACTCTTGCTATTCTTCTTTATTTGTAACCTCTTCTTTTTTCTTCTTTAGCACGAGTATTCGTTTAGAGTTTCATTGTAAACTTGTCCACGACATCATCATCATCATCATCATCATCATCATCATCATTATTATTATTATTATTATTATTATTATTATTTATCGTTGTAGTAGTTGTGAAATAGAACAAAGTAAAAGATGATGCAATTTAAGGAGAATAAAAAGAAGAAGAAGAAGAAGGCGAAAAAGAAGAAGTAAAGGGGCTACAAATGAAGATGAATATGAAGAGAGTAAAAAAGAAAAAAAGATGCCACAAATGAAAAAGAATTGTAAGAACCTATAAAAGATGTTGAAGGAGGAGAATGAGAAAAGGCTTCAAACGAAGAAGAAAAAAACGAAGGAGAAGAAAGAGGAAAAAGAGAGGAGGTAGAGAGGAGGAGAAAGAAAAGAAGAAAAATAGAAAGTGTCTAAAGAAGAAAAAAGAAGTTACAAATAAGAATAGAGAGGGTCTATAAAAGAAGGAGACGAAAAATAAAAGACTACATAAGAAGAAGAAAGAACGAGGTGGAAAAAGATTATACAAATAAAGTATAACAAGAGTTTGAATAATAATAATAATAATAATAATAATAATAATAATAATAATAATAATAGTGAGGAATCTACAAAGAGGAAGATGCAGAAAGCGTAACTGAAGAAGATGTTGCAGATGAAGAGAAAGAGAGGACGGAGAAATTCGCTTCAGGGGAAGAAGCTTTAATAATAACAGTGCTACCGCTGCTGCTGTTATTTTTATGTTATTACAAGTATTTCCTTTCTTTGTCATTTCTTTTCAACATTGCTATTCTGGTAAACATGGAGAAAGGAGCATTTTGCCAGGATTTTCTTCTCTAATTGATGAATAATTCCAGGTATTTTAAAATACAAAAACACGAAAAGAAAGGATAAATTAACGCTATTCTTATCTTCATTGTCATAATTTATTACGATTCTTTTTTTTCTTTTTTTTTATCTCTATTATTATTTTATTTCATTCTTTTTTCCATTGTACTGCGCCATTCATTATCTTGAATGTTGATTTTCAAAATAAACTTTTGCTATACTGGCCCTTAAATTTTCACCTGAACACTAACCTCGGGCAGCGCTGTGAAATATGTTACGAGATAGGCATATCAATAAGTACGTAGCCTAATGAAGTGCATTGGTAAAAAAGGAGATTATGTGTAAAATAGTTGCGTTTGAGAAAAATGCACTGCAAACATGTTTTTCAACATAATTTCCTTCCTTTTAAATACACTTTATTTTGTGGTGAAATTTAATCACATCGATCGAATAGTATACCAAGAAATCTTTAAATCCAAATTCAGTTAATATCTGAAAAGGCTACAAACTTATTGATGCGCCTTCGTATTGTAACCATAATGTAGACTAAAGTGACTTAGTCTGACACAAGGCAGAGCAATCTATGAGTATTAACCTCACTACAGTAGTAATTACTACGAGCTTGTTAACTATTGCATTGTTTTTGGTTTTTTTATTTATGATTACGATAGTAAAACGTATAACTTCCCCATCCGTTGGTAATTATTATTATTATTATTATTGTTGTTGTTGTTGTTGTTGTTCCTTTGATTTCCGTTCCACACGCATTTCCTTCTGAGTCCCAACCAGAGACCTAAGATCAGAAACGGCTTCATGACATTTTTCACTGATCATTTTTGTAAAAAAAAATAGATAAATAAATAAATAAAATATTATTATCGCTATTATTATTATTATTATTATTATTATTATTATTATTATTATTATTATTATTATTATTTTTATTTACTTTGATTTCTGGTATGTACACATTTGTTTCCGGGTCCCGCCCAGAGACCTAAGTTTAGAAATGGCATCATGACATTTTTCACTGACCAATTAAAAAAAACACACACACACACACATTTTACATAGATAAAGCCCTTTGTAAGGTGTGGGTTATACTTGTGAGAACAATTTTATTATTATTATTATTATTATTATTATTGACAGATATATAAAAGTTGATGCGGATTAAAGATTACAAAAAATTTCCCTTCTCATATATCTGACAGTAGCATCAGATCAGATTATATCTGTTAAATAATATGACGAATGCAGATATTTTGAAATTGAAACTGAAGAAATGTGGTTCCTTAAGACTACTGTCATACCTAGAATAATTGGAGCCCTGGATACGACCAAGAAAGGTACAGACAAGAACCTGAACAAAATCCCTGACAGACCCTGTTTACAAGAGATTAAAAAACAAGTTGCACTGCTCATCGACTCAATGTTAAAAAAGTAAACATTGTGCTTGCTTGTTAGGTATTACTTAACAACAGAATTTGTGACAACAGAAGGCATATATTTATTATGTTACCTTAGCATAGATCCTCTGGTAATCCCCCGGTAATGAAATGTACTAAATAGAAAATATAATAATAATAATAATAATAATAATAATAATAACAGACAGACAGACAGACAGACAAAACAATCAAAGCTAATCGTCCAGACATCGTGATCAAATACCACAAGAACAGAATGTGCTTTCTTATGGACATGAGAGTCCCTGTAGAATGCAATGTTCTTTGAAATGGAAATCTCAAAAATGTGGCACATGAGGACATCAATAATTTCAGTTGTATTTGGAGCCCTCGGATTGATTGGAAAAGGTTCCGATAGACACATTGAAGGGATTCCTGGCAGCCCTTGCCTTAAAGAAATACAAATCATTGTAGTCACAAGTACAGCTCGCACATTAAGAAGAGCTTTATCTATGTAAAATGTTAGTGATCTTTTTTTGTCCTGAAACAATTTGTGACCTTAGATCTCTGATTGGGACCCGGAAAGAAATGTGTATAGAATAGAAATCCAAAGAAATAATAATAATAATTATTATTATTATTTAAAAGTTGAGATGGCAAGATTGTTTGGAATGTCGAGGTGTTACCAGTGGTGATTGGAGTATTGGGATCAATGTCATTAAAACAACTGTGACTTCCTTGACCAGATGGGGTATCATATCAATTTGGAGTTATCTAAATATCGGCTCTTTTAGGCACTGCGCATATTTTGTGGAACGTGTTGTCTATTTGGGGTCCTTGTTGTAACTTGACTTAATGTACCCGGTGTATTAAAAAAAAACTTACACTGTGTGATGAAACATAATAACAATAATAATAATAATAATAATGCGACCACAAAAAACAAAATGTGCTTTCTTATTGACATGGTAGTCCCTGCAGATTGAAGATCTTAAAAAAAAACGATCAAAATACAAGGATCTTGAAATGGAAATCTCAAAAATGTGGCACATTAAGACATCAATAATTCCCGTGGTGTTTGGAGCCCCCGGTCTGATTAGAAAAAGTTCTGATAGACTCATTGAAGTGATCCCTGGTAGGCCATACCTCAAAGAAATACAAAAAAAAATTGTTCTCACGGCTCACACCTTATGAAGGGCTTTATCTATGGGAAATGTGTGTGATGTTCGGTTGTTTTATCTTTTCTTGTATATTTTTTAATAAAAATGTACAGTGGTAAATAACATGATGCCATTTCTGTCCATAGGTCTCTGGTTCAAACCCGGACTAAAATGAGTATCATATGGAAATCAAAGGAAAATAATAATAATAATAATAATAATAATAATAATAATAATAATAATAATCTGCCCTGAAAAAACATGCAACTTTTACGGAAAGGAAACTGCATGAAACTGGTATGGACTCAGCTACAGAGATAGGACCTGGAACAATTTTAGGGAACTTTACAATATACAACATAGACAAAATAATCAAAGCTAATCGCACAGACATCGTTAATTAGAGACCACAAGAGGCGAATATACTTTTATTGACATAGCAATTTCTGCAAATTGTAATGTATCTTTGAAGATCTTCAAAAAACTATCAAAATACAATCATCTCGAAATGGAAATCTCAAAATTGTGGCACATGAAGACATCAATAATTCCAGTTATAATTGAAGCCCTTGGTTGGAACCCCTAAGGATATGTGTATACAACAAAAACCAAAGGTAATAATAATAATAATAATGGTGGTGGTGATGATGATGATGATAAAACTATAAGTGTCAAATTACCAGCAGAGATACGCGAAATATTATTTCTAACTAGCAGTATGGTCCGGCGTTGCCCGTGCTTGATTCAAAAATCGTACGACTCGTACAGCAATCACTATCACTTGACTTAAAATATTTTTGCCCTTATTTGCCTTTAAAGGAGTGCCCTTTGCCGTGCTGATGTTGCTACATGCCTTACTTCTTGCCTATCTCACACTGCGAAGTTTTTCTAAGCTCTATACTAAACATTAAATCTGTTACGAAAAATGAACTAAACAAAATGAACACAAAACGATCAGCTTTTAAAAAAAAAAAAAAAGGACTCGTCACTGGAAAAACCGAATGGAAAAAGAATGTTAACAACAAATACTTTTTCACACCCAACCCAGTTCTGCGGAATCAGAATCAACGTTGAGTTTAAGCAAGCGAATGAGCCAATTAGAGTAAAGTGCCATGCAGATTTAAATTTTTCCCACTTGTGACGAATGCAGCTATCGATTTTTTTTTTTTTTGCATGCTAGCATGCTAGTTAACATTCGTGTCAGTCAGCTGTTGGCTCTCACACTGGCCAATAGAATCTTCCTGCCTATTCGTGGCAGCCAGCTATTGGCTCTCACTCTGTCCAGTAGAAAATGGCCGCAAACTACATGAAAACTGCCGTAGAAGCTTGAAAAATCGATTATTTCCACTATCGATGGCAGTTGGGGAATGCAAAGTCGGCCTTGGCCTTCCCGCTAACTTGGAACATGTGCATGCAATTTTCGTGCAAATCCGTCGAAAATTGCGGCCGTGCATTCGTTACACATACACACACACACACACATCCTGTCTTTTACAGATAGAGATATCCGTTCTGGTTATAACTCTATAAATTCACAATGGCGATTTAAACATTTTTCTAAGAGTTATACACTAGGAAACACGGTGGAGTAATGGATAGCGGCTCGATTTTAGGAATTCCAATCGAATCCATTACATTCAGTTACGTGCTTATACCCTTGGTATGAAAGGTGTGAACCCTCTTCTTCACTTCCCCCCCCAGATATGGGTAAATAGCAAGACAGACAGGGTTCTATAACTTTGGATGGCAACTGGTCTACCGCAGAAAGAAGTGGCAACCTACTGCGGGAAAAAAATCTGCCTCGTCAGTTATGTATTGAAGGATACATGATCGCCTAAGCGTGTATGACGCATGGGACATAACTGACTGAATGCTCCATGACATTGTTGTTCAGTCGCTACAGAATAGATTAACTGATTGATTCCTTTTCTACAGCTTATCAACAACCCTTTGCAGGTTATTTAAACCCAGAAAAACGTTTTAGATCGTAAGAATTTTTTTAGATAATTATGGTTTAGTAATTAAGTCTTACTAATTAACTAATATCTGGTGGTAGAGAAGAGGGGGATTCATATCTTTCCCAAAGTTATTTGCACGTAACTAAATATAACGAACCTAACTGGAATTGAAACTCTGAATTTCAATTTTGAGCCATTATCCATTACACCACCCGCAAATTTACACCACCTGGTATTCAAAAGCGGTCACCCATTTAGACTCAATGTTGCTTAACTTCGGTTATCGTAAAGGAATTGGAGTTTCAACATGATGTGGCCGTAAGCCTTATAGAATAGAATTAATGGCAATGTGGTTCTGATATTTGATTTTGTTATTAGTACTGGATCGGCGATACTGGTTAACAATCAATCGTGTTTTCTTTTCTTCTCTACTGTTTCATTAGAGTTAAAAGCGGGGCGGCATGAGATTTCAACCTAGCATTTGTAAGAAGCTGGTAATACTCGTTACAAATTGGTTATCTTAGACAAAATCCATTCCAGTTTGAAAACAGAGCCTATCTCAAAACTTTCGCCGCCTAAATACTTATTTGTTTTTTTTTAATAATCAATGTCATCGATAAAATTGTCAATAATACTGCTATAGATTTTGTCATTGATTTACATCCAGACTCTTTCATTATTAATAGAAGAAGAAGAAGAAGAAGAAGAAGAAGAAGAAGAAGAAGAAGAAGAAGAAGAAGAAGCTGGTTGTATTCTCGTCTGTTATTGCTATCATTATTTATTCCTCTATCACCTCCAGTGCCACCGCAACCATCAAATTCATCTTCCCTTTCCACTACCTCCTCCTCCTATTCCTTTTAGTCTTCTTCGTATTATTATTACTATTATTATTGATATTTTTACCATTCTATAACATTTTCCTTTTTCTTCTTTTTGTTGTTGCTGTTATTATTATTATTAAAACATTATTTCTTCCTTCTGGTCTTTTCTTTTCTTCTTATTTTCATCCCCCCTCTTCTTCTATATATATCATCCTTTTCTCTTTCTGCAGGGTTTCCTTCTTCTTCTTCTTCTTCTTCTTCTTCTTCTTCTTCTTCTTCTTCTTGGAGCCACTTCTTCTTTAGACTTTTTATGTTCTTTATGTTCATCCTCTGTCCCCGCCTCCTTCACTCTTTCTTCTTCTTCTTTTTATTCTTCTTCTTCTTCTTCTTCTTCTTCTTTTTCTTATTATTATTATTATTATTATTATTATTATTAAAGAACATTATATCTTCTTTTTTGAGTTTTCTTCTTATTTTCAACTTTTTTCTTCCCTTTTTCTTTTTTCTTTTTCTTCTTTCCATTTCTTCTTTTTTTTCTTGTTCTTCTTCTCATTATCATTATTTTTATTATTATTGTCATTTTCCTTTCTTTTATTAACATCCTCTCTGTCTTTTTATTATTATTATTATTACAGCCTATTTTTCTTTTTGTTCGTTTTTACTTCTTTCATCTTATTTGTAACCCTTTTTCTTTCTTTTCTTCTTCTTCTTCTTTTTCTTCTTCTTATTGATGTTGTTGTTATTGTTATCCCCCCCTCATCCGCAATAGTATTTATTCTTCTATTTGTCTTCTTGTTGTTGAAATTACATAATCATCTCCAATACTTTTTCACTTTTTATTTCTGGTGCAATGATTAGCCGCCCGCCACTTCTTTAGAATTCCTTTTTCTATTGTTTATCTTTTAATTTTACAAATATTGGAAGCAATAGCATCAGCATCATCACCATCATTCCATTCGTGATGTAATTGCATTCATTCTTCTTCAAGTTTAGGATCATAGTGGTTGTTGCAGCAGATGGAACAATGAAAGATATTATTATTATTATTATTATTTGTTGTTGTTGTTGTCGTTTTTATCATTAATTGTTGATATTGATGTTGTTGTTGTTGATGATGATGATGATGATGATGATGATGATGATGATGATGATGATGATGATGATTCCATTGGTTGCAGGAGTGGTTGTTGTTGGCGTGTTAATAAAGGTATTGATATGAGCGTTTGTAGTGATAGCGGATTTGATGCTGTCGTGAGGAGGTTGGGTTGGAGGAGTGAGGTTCTCTTTTTATGGAGACCAGCTCAAAGATGAACGGAGCTCGATTTGCTATGGCTTTTGTCTGCTCTTCAAAGAGAGAAAGAGAGAAAAAAAAATTTAAAAAAAAGAAAAGAAACAAAAGAGTTTATGAAAAGATATGTAACAAACAGGAAAAGAGTGAAAGATAAAGAGTAAGATGGCGAAAAGTTGAGAGAGCGAAACAAGGATATAAACAGAAAGAAAGAAAGAAAGGAAGAAAGAAAGAAAGAAAGAAAGAAGGGAGAAAGAACGATATGAAACACCAAACAATTGTTTTAAAAGCAGAAAAGTGTAAAAGAAAGACAATGAGACAAAAGACCTCCTTTAATTACCCAAAGAAAGAAAGAAAGAAAGAAAGAAAGAAAGAAAGGAAGAAGGAAGAAAGAACGATATGAAACACCAAACAATTGTTTTAAAAGCAGAAAAGTGTAAAAGAAAGACAATGAGACAAAAGACCTCCTTTAATTACCCAAAGAAAGAAAGAAAGAAAGAAAGAAAGAAGGAAGAAAGAACGATATGAAACACCAAACAATTGTTTTAAAAGCAGAAAAGTGTAAAAGAAAGACAATGAGACAAAAGAAGACCTCCTTTAATTACCCAAAGAAAGAAAGAAAGAAAGAAAGAAAGAAGGAAGAAAGAACGATATGAAACACCAAACAATTGTTTTAAAAGCAGAAAAGTGTAAAAAGAAAGAAATGAGACAAAAGAAGACCTCCTTAATTAAAAGAAAGAAAAGAAAGAAAGAAAGAAAGAAGGAAGAAAGAACGATATGAAACACCAAACAATTGTTTTAAAAGCAGAAAAGTGTAAAAGAAAGACAATGAGACAAAAGAAGACCTCCTTTAATTACCCAAAGAAAGAAAGAAAGAAAGAAAGAAAGAAAGACAGATAGAGAGTAAAGGAAAGAAAGAAAGAAGTTGGATCAGAAGAAGAGAAGAATGAAGTTATTTAGGAGGAAAAAAGGAAAGAAAATAAGCATGAAAGTTGTTTGAAAAGAAAAATGAAAGAGGTTTAGGAAAGGAAAGATAAAACGAAAAACGAAAAACGAATGAATGAAACGAAAGGAAAAGTAAATGGAAGGAAGAAAATTTGGCTACAATGTAAGAAGTGAAAGAATAAAAGAAAAGTGTTTGAAGAAAGATTAAACGCGGAATGAAAGGAACAAAAATAATCTAAAGAAAATATGAAGAATAAGCAATCAGAGTAAAATAAAAATAATGAAAAATTTTGATAAAAGAAAGAAAAACGAACGAAAGAAATGAAAGAAAAACGTTATTAACATTATAAACAAAATTATTTACGCGGCAAAAATCATTCCTTTTCTTTTTAATGACGAACAAAATTCTCTAATAATCAGGTGTTATCTACGTTTAATGTGCGCTCGTTCTCTGAGCGATAATTATCAAGTCAGTCAGTCAAATAATTCGCCATTGTAGTGAGTTGATTTGTACTAGATGACATACAACTATGACCATCGTGTCGGCTATTCCGACAGACCGTTGTTAGTGTAAGGTTTTTGATCCTCACAAGACGTCACATAGCTGTGGTCATATCTTAGGCGATGCCGATCTGCTGTGGTCACTGAAAAATTGAAGGGTTTGAAAAAGTCATAACGTGTTCGTTTTCAACCTTTTTTGTTAGTTTTTGCAGGTTATAGAGATTAAAATGGCTACGTATGATGTCCAACAACGAGTAAAACCCATTGTTTTTTTTTTCTATTCAAATGAATGATCAATTATTCAAACTCAGAGAAAATGACCGGCAAAATATCTCCGAACGATAACATGATTCGGAACCTAATCGTCCGGTTTGAAAGAACTGGATCAGTCGGCGATCTTCCGGGAAGAGGTCCTAAGCGCACTGACGCTGTACGGCAGAGTATCCGTGAGGATCGATCAGCTTCTACCAGTCGTCGCTGTACCCAACTAGACATCGCCAGAACATCGCTTCAGAACATTCTGAAACTGGATTTTAAAATGTTTCCATACAAGATGCAAATGGTCCAGACTTTACTAACAAAAGTTACTCAAGTGTCTGTAAAATTTATTTTTGTTTATATCTTTCCTCGTGTAGTGAATTCGTGCCTCACCGGGTGCCCTATTATAGCGTACTTGATATTTTTATAGTGATTTACTCAAAAGTTGTATTGCCAGACAATTCTTCTCGTTAGAATTCATCTTGTATATATATAGATCTATCATTCATCCGGGCATTGGATATGGCTGCCACATCTGGTCTGATGCTTCTGCTATATATCTCGAGATTCTTGACAGAATTCAAAGAAGGGTCGGCAATGTTATCAGTCCTGACCTGGCACATCGACTTCAGTCATTTTCTCACCGCCATGACGTGGCTCCCCTTTGTCTTTTCTAGAAATATTTTTATGAAAATTGTTCTGATGAGCTTTCTTCCTTGATGTCTTGGCTTCATGAATTTAAGCATAAACTAGATTGGCAAATACATCTCACACTTTTACTGTTGGACTAGTTACTTGAAATCGTCTGTTCTATTCTAATAGTTTCTTTTATCGTCCTCTCTACCTATTTACTTCTTCTCTGACACCTACAAACAGATTTAAAGATTTAAATGCAACGCCAATCGCCATCTTCTGTCTTCCTGAGCTCTGTTCATTTATTGTCTTTTCCCATCACTTCTCCTCAACAAATCCTTCTCAATCTCTTTCACTCCCTGTAACAGCTTGCGTCCTAGTTGCATTATCGCCTTGCTTGGAGTGAAATGGTTAGATTTCGCTTCAACAATCATAAACAAACCGTACATCAAAACAATCCTTATTCCCCCATAGCTGAACACTTTAATCAATCAGGACACTCATTAGAAAACTGTAAATGTTTATTGATAGATTCTGATTTCAGTTCCATATACACACGCAGAAAAAAAAGAAAAATACTGGATTTTAAAATTAAATACATATAAACTAGGGTTAAATAAAATTTTGGGTATTTTAAATCTTTATAAATATTTCAATAGTTAAACTTTTTTTTTTTTAGATAGAGTTAAAAAAAGATTTTTTAAACAACATCTAAAATATTATTACTGTTAGATTTACGTTAAAAATATTCGAACACAGTGGCATTCTATATCACGTGACGTCCGCATCTGGCGACGGACGCTACTTGTAAACAAACTTCTAAAAACAGTTATTTCTGAAGAAAGATCGAGGTCGATCTGAAATATCAAAACTACATATATATATAAAAATAAATATAAAAAATATATATATAAATATATAAATAATTTCATAAAAATAGATTATTATTTTTTTTAATTTGCAACTTTTTAGTTGTTTTATATATATATATATGTGTGTGTGTATGTGTGTGTGTGTGCGTGTGTGTGTATATATATATGTGTGTGTGTGTGTGTGTGTGTGTGTGTGTGTGTGTGTGTGTACATATATATATATATATATATATATATATATATATATATATATATATAGTCTCACATACCATTACAACTAAACTGTGCTTATCCTGAATGTTCCCTGAACTTGGTTCAGTCACTCTGTGAAACCTCCTGACGAGTTGACCGAAAGATTACAAAAAGGTTCGTCTACGAATATAATATATTCATGAAATTATCGCCTGTGAAATTCTCATCCACTTTCTCGTTTCCCTGTCAATCACAAACTTCAAAGATTTAAATGCAACGCTAATGGCCACCTTCTGTCTTACTGAACCTTGTTGCTTTATTGCCTTTTCCCATCACTTCTCCTCAATAAAGCCTTCCCATTCTCTTTTACTTCCTGTAAGACCTTGCGTCCTAGTGGCATTATCGCCTTGCTTGGGGTGAAATTATTTTTAAAAAGATTAGGTCAGAGTGCAAAAACAGCGGATTCCTACTTTTCCTAAGCGTATTCGTGCTCAGGGAACACAACCAACCTTAAACAAGTACTTCAGCTGCACAGCAATTTGACTGGCTCCTGTAATAGAGATTTTCTAAGCGTAGCTTAGATGTGGCACAAGGCCGAAATTATGCAGCACCCAGTGAGGATTGAACTCACTACTCAGTCGTAATTGTTCGTAGCAAGACAAGCTTATAACCATTACACCACCTCGAGGTGCCGAAACGATTATTTTCCATGTGTAGCTTAGATGTGTCACAAGGCCGAAAGCATGGGGCTCACAGTAAGGATCGAACTCACTACTAAGTCGTAATTGTTCTAGCGAGACAAGCTTGTTAACCATTACACTACCGTCTGGCTCCTGTAATAGCTGACAATTAGTATTTTTACTGTTAATTGCTTGCTTGTTCTTACTGTTAATTGCTCGCTTGTTTTTTACTGCTTGTGAATAGAAAATAATAAGTGCATGAGTAGATTTTAGATAAACTGTCGCATGGATCTAGTCCTATCCTCTTGTCCTTACTCTCCAGCATCGTACGTGTCATAAACCATAGCCTGACAAGCTGACGTGTTAGCAGATGGTTTGAATTTATCATCAAATTTATCATCGCCCTCCTTTTATAAATGTTGCCCAACCAAAGCTAGAAATACCAGAATACTCTATTACTTTACCAATAGTTAGGGTGTTTTTTTTTCCAAGGAAATTATTAATCAGAAGAAAATAAAGTAACATCAGCAGGAATTTGAACCCTAACCCTGCCGGTTCCATTTTCGACGCTGATAACAGCTGCGTCACCGACAAACGATTTTATTGTTTATAGTGTCTAAACAAATAGCCTCAATAGCTATCTTTACATTCTTCTGTTGTGGCATGCCAGTGACAAGTCTTATTTGTTGCGTTATCTTGAAGTAGGTCAGAGTGTAGTGAAAGTGGATTGATGCCATTCCCGAGTGTATTAGTGCTAAGGGAGAACAGCGAAACGTAAACGAAAACTTCAATCTAAGTTAAAGAGTATAAAATGTTGCAGTCTATTGCAACTTGGCGCTATACAATCAATCAGACTGGTGAAATTAAATGAATGCGACAATGGCAAGACTAGTCGATATTCATCAACAATTAAATGTTAGTATTTTGAATGCCCACAGTTCTGCATTTGGGGACAGTCACTCCACCTAATGACACAAATTCGATTGCACAAAACTCACCAAGTGACCTTATGTGCCCGAGGAATCCAAACATATGACCTCTCGCTCATTTTGAATGCTGATGTTCTATTCTTGTAGAACAGTCCCATCCGGAAATGTGTTGTTATAAAGTTATTTTCTCCAATCAAACTGCTAAAACTACTTATTAATCATGTTGTATTCTTGTAGGAAGCACGGTGGAGTAATGGATAGCCGCTCAGATTGAGGAATTCGAGAGCCGAGTTCGAATTCCAGTCGAATCCATTATATTCACTTATGCGCTAATACTCTTGAGAAAGTTAGATTTACGTTAAAAATATTCGAACACAGTGGCATTCCATATCACGTGACGTCCGCGCTTGTAAACAATCCTCTTCTTCTTCCTCTCACCCCAAGCAACTGGTCTGCCGCAGAAAGAAATGGCAACCTACTGCGGGAAAAATATGCCTCGTCAGTCATGTATCGAAAGATACATAATCGCCTAAACGTGAATCACGCATGGCACATTACTGACTGATTGTTATAGATTCTACCTGATCTCTTGTTACCTAATGCAATACTAAAGGGTGTTCCAATAACTTGGACCTATTTTAAATGTGAATTAAGTTTAAACGTCTAATGATTTTTTTTCTTTTTCTTTCAAATTTGGTGGACATTTCGGCGATATTATTTTTCACACATAATTGCCATGACTTAAATAACATGATCCAATAGAGAAATAATTAAATTTTCACCATTAACACTGATTTATTTACTGCTGACTTTGATCCGTCTTAATGAAACACCCTTTATTAGCGGATCAACAAGTTGGAAAGTAGACAAAAGTACAATGGATGAAGACAGTAGAACCAACGAGTGGAAACACTAGAAACTAGAAAGCACTCAGAGAGTTCATACTTCCACTAACTCCATTGTCACTAAAAAAGGAATAAAAATAAGTTCATAGATAAATAAGTTCACAAATATGACGCAGGGAATGTAGCTGTTCAAGTTTCGATTTTTCCATATATTTCTAATTCTTATTTTAATAAATGGATTATTAAGTTGAAAAGAAAGTCTTGTCGCATTTGAAAATGGCAAAGAAACAAATGCTTATTCATGATAATATTTCCCATCGTTATCAAGAACCTAATCCTATTTATTTGGCAAATTGTTTACACCTTGGGCGAAAATTTCTTCAGGTTTCGATGCAAAGAAACACTCAATATCAGTTTTAAACATCTTCATAATTAATAAAAAAAATTCGTCTAATAAATTTTGTAATGATCTGAAGAGATGAGAGTCAGATGGAGCTAGATCAGGAGAGTAAGGAGGATGAGGCAAAATTTCTAAAATCTTATTGGTAAATTGTTGATCCTACGTGCATAAAATTCTTCATGTTTGAATAAAAACTAACACTAAACATCAATTTTAATCTCGTGAAGATTAATAGTCTCCTTTCCTTCTAAAAATGTTGCAGTGATCTGAAAAGATGATAATCAAATGGAGCAAGGTCTGGAGAGTAAGGAGGATGAGGCAAAACTTTCATATTTCGTGCTTAAATCTTTTTTGACTCGAGCAATATATTCTCTTGCATAACGTACAAGAGTAACTTGCCCTTGCAATTAACCAATGATTTGTGCGTAATAACAGTATTTCTGATGACAATATTTCTCTACATTAATTTTAACGCTTCATGATAGAAGGACATAACTTTTTCGGGTGTAGTCCTGGTTTGGGAATGAATTCTCCTTATTCAGTAGTGGGGGAGGGTAACTATTTTTATTGGATATGATTATAGAGAACCCACTTTTCATCATTAGTGATATCAATATACAGCAAAGGCCCGATATGTAGTCTGCTATTCAATGACGTGCCGAGGATGACTTTTTGATTAGGCTAAGAAGTAGTCAAATGATAACGGACCCATTGGCCATGTTTAGGCACCTTTCCGAGTTCTTAAAGTTAGATTATGATAGGTTTTGGCTTGTATTGAACAATATTTTTCTCTTTTTTTATGTAAATTCATGTGTAGTTTGCTTAGGATTCTCCCCAGTTGCAGTTTGTAGAAGTTCCATATTGATAGAATTTATCCCGAACGAAGATCAAAAAATAGTTAACATGTCCGGATACTTAAAGTCTCAATTCATTGAACAGAATATTTCCGCTTCCGTTGTTGGAAGAGACCTTTTTGAATTTATACAACATACAGTGTCTAATATGGGTCTGATGCAAATACATTTTTAAAAAGGTAAATCGACACAAACTTTACCCGCTCTGATCTTAAGTAACCTGTAAAGAAATGAAAAACATTAGAACGTAAAATTAGTAGTTATTTTACTGTAATTTTTTTTTCAATCACAAAAAGTTGGTCTATGCGTTATTTAATACCTAAATCTAAATATTTGGAACAGAATTTTATGGCCTCAAATACAGATAAATTGCATTGATTAAATTTAAGAAGGCTCCATAGCTTGCCTAGATATTTCGGCTAACCTGATGAATATTTACGAACGTTCTTAAATTTGCCTTGACGAAACGTTTCGGCTAAGATAAGTTTTTTTTTTTTAACACACACACACACACACACACACACACACACACACATATATATATATATATATATATATATATATATATATATATATATATATATATATATATATACAAGTGTATGATTGGTATACGGAATAAGTTCCAACAACAATTTTTTTTTTTCATGGGTAGTTTTTAATTTTAATTTCAAACTTTATCGTACAATTTAATACTTATTACTTAGAATAAATTTTATTTTAGTATAAACCCAACTTTAAAGCATTTAATAATTATTATAACCTTACTTCGTTGTCAAGTTTTTGGAATTCTCGTATACTTGTATTTTGATTGGTCATTTCAGATCATGTGACAGCGTTGCCCCTTACGAGGGGCGGTTAATTAATTTGAACCTTTTAAAACCTTCATTCTACAATCTACATTCAACATCATCACTTGATAAGACACCAAAGATGTTGAAACAAAATGGCTATTTTTGTAGTGATTTTATAACATATTTATGTTATAATTTTTAAATAAATAATTATGTATATATGTATATATATATAAACAAATGTTTGGAGGTACAAACTTTATATATAGTTTTAAAAACAAGGAATGCATTGATTTTAATTTTAAAAGTCTCTAGGGCCCTTTCAGCCAACATCTCATCAGGAGACAATCGTTGGATTAGTGAAAAGAATATTAACGATAATGAAGAGCAAAAAGAGGGGGAAACACACTAAAATAACAAACAAGTATATATACCCTGGATTGGAGATAGGGGTCAGGGCTTAATTAATCAGGTTAGCAAGTCGGTTTCCGGTTGTTTCCCATCAGTTGCTTTACGTAGCATTTTTCGAACTAGGTCTGTGTTTCCGTCTTTTCGCAAGGATGTATTGCCCTACATCAAATTGAATAATTTAGTATATGAATTTAATTGCCAGTGTGCTGCTGGTTATGTGGGGCGTACAACCTTGCATTTGGAAACTAGAATCAATCAGCACGTACCTTCCAAAATACGACTTGGTAAGATAGATAGAATATGCTATCTTCCCCCCATGAATATGGAATCGGCTATTGATCAACATTTAGTTGAGAATATAGCCTGCGCCAAGTTGTTTAAAAAAGAGTGGTTTAAAATTATTCATACAGCCGATTCCAACAATCATTTGAAGATTTTGGAATCGGTCTGCATAGGATTAAGGAAACTTCTCTCTGCCGGCAGAAAGAATTTGTAAAGTCTCTTAATCTGTTGGGGATATTTATTTTAACTGTCCTCGCTAATTTATTTACACGATTATTTCCCCCCCTCGTTACAAGTATATATACTTGTTTGTTATTTTAGTGTGTTTTCCCCCTCTTTTTGCTCTTCATTATCGTTAATATTCTTTTCGCTGATCCAACGATTGTCTCCTGATGAGATGTTGGCTGAAAGGGTCCTAGAGACTTTTAAAATTAAAATCAATGCATTCCTTGTTTTAAAAATATATATATATATATATATATATATATATATATATATATATATATATATAAAGTGTTTTCTTTTTTACTATGGTAGCAAGATCAATTGATGGCGACCGTAAAAGGAAAGCAACAGCAGAATTAGTATTTTTATCATTTCACCCCAAACAAGGTGACACTGTCACTAAAACGCCATTTGTTATTAAGAATGAAAGGCAATAAGAAAGCTTTAGTGAGGAAAAGGACAATAAAAGAATAGGGTTCGGAAAGTCAGAAAATAGCAATAAACGTTACATTTACGTAATCAGAAGGGAATTCCACAGGTGAGAAGTGTGAGAAAAAGGAACTATTAGAATAGAACTGATGGTTGCATCTATCAGAAATTCGCATTCAGATATCAATCAACCATACCAAATCATGAGTTCGCATTCAGATATCAAACAATTATACCAACCATACCAAGATCAGGATATTCGATAGCAACGCCCTTTTGGATGACGACTGCTGTTGTAGAAATCCAAAGAATGCTTTCACTTTCCCGTAACGTGGAGTCACTCTGCCTTTAAACATTTTCATGGCAATTGTTCTGATAAGCTTTCTTCCCTTAGTCCATCGATCGCATGAATTTAAGCGCAGTTCTCGGTTAGCCATTTGATCTCGTCGTTTTATTGTTGAACAAACTAGATGCAACCGTAAGTTCTACTCTAATAGTTTCTTTTCACTTACTTATGCAGGCAAAAGGATCGGTTACTTCTACCATTCCAGTAAGTACCTGACTACTAATGGCATCATCTAGCTTTACAAGAGCAAGATCAGTCCGAAAATGGAGTACTGTTGTCATCTTTGGACGGGAACTGCCCAGTCCTCACTTTCCAGTCTTGATAGAGTTCAAATGCGTCTCCGAGTCTTTGCTGGAGAAGAATTATTTTCCACTTTCCAACCGTTCTCTCACGGGCGGGATGTGGCAAGTGTTCGGACGAAGTGCATTCTTTGATTTTGCCAGATATAACCTTCAAGGCTAAGAACAGCTATGCCAGTTACATTATAGAAAACCACCCACATTCCCTTCGGCGAGAAGTAAGTTCCACTCGAACAACTTCTTACTGCGAACCAATGCTCTGTGGAATAGACTCCCAAGAGGATGCTTCCCTGATCAGTACAATCTTAACCTGTTCCAGTCTAAGTTCACCGTTATCTACTCCTCATATTCATATGAACTAGCCTTTTAACGTAACCCCCTACATAGAGTGGCCCCGGGCATTGTACAGGTTGACCCTTACTGTGAAAAACAATTCACGCATGGAGAATTATCTTCCGGGTTTTTACTTTCCTGTCACCTACGATCTTCAAACATTTAAGACCAACATCAAGCGCCATTTTCTGTTCTTAAACCCACTTACTATTCTTCATTCTTACTAACTCCTTTCTCGTGTTCTTTCGTCCTCAGTAACTCCTTGCGTTTTAGTGTCACTATCCCCTTGCATGGGGTGAAATGATTTTTAAAAGCCCGGGCTGTAGCATTGGACATCTGCCTTTGACAGAGTCTGGCATTCAGGTCTTCACAATCTGAAAAGCTACAGTACCTCCGGTCACGTTTTTGAGCTGTTCCAGTCGTTCTTGTCAAATCGACAAATGAAAATTATCCCGAACGGCCACATCCTTTCGTACTAACACGTGTGACCCAGGACTCAATCCTTGGTCCTAGGCTATTTTTAATTTTCATTAACAACCTTCCTAATGACATCATCTCTCAACTTGGCATCTAAACTAACGGCACTACCATTTACTCCTGCCTCAATAGTAAGGCTGATCAGTCAGACAAGGTCAAAATGGCAGTCGATATACAAAAAGACCTAAAAACCATCGTTAACTGAGGCAAAAGAGGGCTTGTTAATTTTAAAACCTCCAAAACTAAACTGGTCTCCATTAATCATCTGAGAGACCGCTCTCTGTCTTCTATCAGCATGGCTGATGCTATCCTCCAAGAAAGTGACTCAATGTGCTATCTTTGGATAATGTCCTCAGCTGACATGAGGTGAAAAGACTACACCGAATCCATTGCTAGGTCAGTTGCTAAGAAAATCAGTTCACTGTGTCGGGCGAGACAATTTTTCTCTCCAGAATCTATCTTACATATCTATGTCTACCATTCATCCATGCTGAGAATATTGCTGCCATATATGGTCCGGTGCCCCTGCTATTTACCTTGGGCTCCTTGTAGGCTCCGGCCTTCTTCAGGTGGTTGGAATGTCGAACTGAACCCTTTATTTTGCTCACTGGGGTAGACTGTTCTAGTTCCACGTGCCGTGGATGTCAGTTATCAGTTATCTCCTGTTAATTCTCCTCTCCAAGTTCTCCACCACCTTAACCAGGTATTGAACTCACAACTCTTTGCGTCCTGGATCTAACTAACGCCTTTATCTACTGTCCCATGTGTCCTGCTATTCATCTAGTTCTCCCTAAGAAGAATCAGCAATATTATTGGTCCTGATCTGGCACCTCAGCTTCAGTCACTTGCCCACCGCCATAAGGTTGCTTCTCTGTGCCTTTAATAAATACTTACATGGTTAATTTTTTCGAATGAGCTTTTCACCATGCTATCGAGACTATGAATTTAAGCGCAATATTTGATTGGCAGTGAGCTCTCATCAATGTAGAGTTGAGCTAGCCAGAATTGTAGCCAGAATTTCTATGTTAATAGTTTCTTATCCCGCACTTCTTGTTTATGGAACTTTCTTCAGGCTCAGTTCTTTCCAGCCAACTTTAATCTGCAAAAATTTAAATGCAATGTCAATCGCTAGCTACTGTTCTGATTACTCTTTTTTTTCTCCTCGTTACTATTGTTTGTGTTCCTAATTCCCCTACAGCCTGTAACCATTTGCATGCTAGTGACTGTGCTAACTTGCTTGGGGTGAGACTGATTAAAAAAAAGAAGAAGAAAACTGGAAGTTTCAGACTAAGTTCCTCAGAAGGATACTGAAAGTTTTCTGGACAAAAACAATCGCAAATGAAAAACTTAGATGCAGAACCGGTGTAGAACCCACCGCGGCTACGACCCAGAGACGTCGATGAAGATATCTCCGACACGTTTTCAATATGGCCTCAAGCTTTGCTGCCCAAAAATGTCCTCCGCTGGACACCACGAAGCAAAGGAACCTGCATAAGACCTAAGGAGATTTGGGTATATAGTAGTGGAATGAGAACTCAAGCTTTACTGCAAACATTTCCCAACATAACGGCTGACAAATCTTGTCATCGCCTGAAGTGCCACTCGCCATGGAGAGGCTTGAGTGAGTGAGCGAGCGAAAATCGCTCGTCTGAGTTCGATACCCCATATAAATGCTAATCCCCAAAGAGGACTGCGTCACTGGATGTTATTAAATGTTTAGAAAAGTGTATGACACACTATCGTATTTCGGATTATGCCTGGGAAATAGGTTCTTGTTTAAATGAGGATAACTGTAACGAGTGTCACCGACCTGGTACCAATATTTGAAATTGTACATCAAATATCTCCATTGTTAGCCCATAGCTCTGGCTACAGCTGCAGTTTTATAAACAATTAGTGTTTCAGTAGGTAACGCTCAATAATTTTTTAAAGAGTGTGACCCAATCCATTAAAAGCCACACCAAAGACATTACTGAAAACTATGAAACTGCAGTCTATAGATAGCTATTAATATAAAATATAGCCAGATAAACATTCCTCGAGAGTGTCACCAAACCAATTGAAAGTTGAATCCCAATATTTTCTATCGATAACCCTACACTCTAAACATCGAGCTGCACCCGCAAATAAAACGGTATCTTTTATTTATTTATTTATTTATTTATTTGTTGCTAGCTTTGTCGAAACACATGACGTTTCTTAGCTTCGTTCCTCTCCGCCATTTTTTTCAGGTACACAAGCGACACCAGTTCGCTTGGTCACTCTACCGGAAATCGATGCTCGGATTTTGTTTCCGGTTCCGGTTCGAAGGGCCGGGTCATTAAGCACTTGGCTGAGGCTTAATCTACTGTAACGTTCAGCTCTGTACCTTTGTTTTTTGTTGTTTTTTTTGTGGGGGGGGCTCTTTTGTGTGTGTGTGTGTGTGTGTGTGTGTGTGTGTGTGTGTGTGTGCACGCGGTAGCCAAGAGCCAATATTTATTTAATATGAAAAAAAAAAAGGAAAATGTTCAAAAACCAGAAAAGAAGGTGTGAGGAAAGAGAGAAAAATGAGGAAGAAAAGAAAAGAATCAAATAAATTGAACAATTTAAGGAAGAAAAAGTTAAAGGAAGCAAATGTGAACCCGAAGATGTGAATAGAAAAAGAAAATTGAAAAAAGAAAGAAAATACTGAGGAGAGAGAGAGGGGGGGTAGTGTATGGAAGGAAGAATAGAACGAGAGAAGGAAGAAAGGAATTAGGGAAGAAAAAAATGAAAATAAAGAGAAGGATGGAAGGAAGAAAGAAATGAATGAGAGAAGAAAAAAGAAGAAAGACAAGAAAGAATAGAGGAAAATTGATTGAATATAGGAAAGCGAGAAAAGAGAGAGAGAAAAGTGAAAAGAAGGAAAGAAAGAAACAATGGAGAGATACAAGAAAAATGGAAAGAAGAAAGGGAACGATAGAATGAGAGAAAAAAGGAATTGGGAAAGAAAACATAAGGAGAGAATGAAGACAAAAATGAATCAGAAGAGGAATGATTGGAGAAATGACAGAAGAAATTAAATGATGAGGAGAGGAAGAATAAATGTTACGACATTATGCAGGAAGAAAGAAAACAATGCATGAGGGAAGAAATAAAAAGGAGAAAAAGAAGGCAGGATAAATGTAAAGAAAAGATAAAGAAATAAAGGAGACAATGCAGAAAGGAAGAAAGAATTAAAGGAAGGAAGGAAGGAAGGAAGGAAGGAAGGAAGGAAGGAAGGAAGGAAGGAAAAAAGGAAGGAAAAAAGGAAGGAAGGAAGGGGATATCAAAAAGCAAACAAAAAAATATCAAAAGACAAGAAAGTAATAAAAGATCCTAGAGAAGAGAAAGGTAAATGCAAGAAAAGAAATGAAAAGAAAGAAAGAAAGAAGTGACTTTTTTACTGAATAAATATAATTCCTTAAATTAATTCTCCTCTTTTTTTCTAATTCTATAACATCCCATAAGTGATTCCAATCTTAAAAACTACTGTGTAGTAACTTCGATCCTCACTGTGTGGATCACGATTGTGGCTCTATGTAAAAAAAAAAATACATATATAAAATAAGTCAATCTTAATAAATACCAAGGGATCGTATTTTTGCCTATTTTCTAATAATATCTTTTTCCCCACGCTCCCCTTCTTCCTACTTCGTTTTTCTTTCCTCTTTTAGTTTTGTTTTATTCATTCTACTATTAATTTTTATTATCTATTTTTTATTTCTTTCTTGCCATCATATCATTTTTTTACTTTTGTATTTCCATTCTCTTATTCCGTATTCTCGTATACATCCAAGCATTTTCATTCGCTTATTCTATTAATGTCTTCAGTTAGTTTCTGAATCATTTTATAATTCAAACATCGTTTCACTTACTGTTTTATTTCTCTCTCCCTCTAATCTATTGCACCTATATTCTAACGCCCTTTTTCATCTGTAAATTTCATCCTTTCCTTTCATTCTTTATTCTTTTTTCGCTTTCATTCTTTTTCTACTATATTCATTCAATCGCTCATGCTTATATTCCCTTATTCATATATTCTCTTCTTCTATTCCATTCTATGATCTCTCATGAAAACGTTCACATTTTAACATGGAAATGAAATAATTCACGTATTCTAATTTTTTTTGTGCGCGTGTCTTATTTTTGTTATTTTGTTGAATTTTTCTCATTTAAAGTCATTTAGGTGCCATACGTGATATATGGCTGGCTGATCATGTTTTCTTTCGATCCATGACTGACGAATCAGATGATTTTCGCGCAGTAGGTTACCAATACTATCTGTGATAAGCTGGCTGCCAACCAAGGATATATAACCCATCCTGGGTATGTGCGTGTAATTGAACGCAATGAACTCGACTGGAATTTGAACTAGGCTCTCTCCGATTTCTCATTCCGGACCGATATCTATTACACTACAACACACCCTTACTATTCACTAAAATTAATTTCTTGCTTTTCAATCAATTCCAAAACGAGGTTAAAGCAAAAAGCCGAGAATTCCACGAGCGGGAAGTGCGAAGGAAGGAACTGTTAGCATAGAAGAGTAAACTGAACTCTAGAATAACGAGACCTAGCTTCCAATCTAGTACTGAGCTTATATAGAATGCATATAGTTTGTACAGTCTTTTTTAACCCGTGGGAACTGATGGATCCATAGTTCCTCCAAATTATATATTATATATTACTTGTAGTAAGACCATAGTATATATATATATATATATATATATATATATATATATATATATATATATAGTCTTAAGGTGTGCTATATTTATGGGATAAAGTGCTCAATATCAGAGATAGAGCGTGTGTAAAATGTTAAATACGTGATATAAACAAATTTTTACTACGTTAATAAATAAATAAATAAAATAAGAAACCAAAAAAAAAAACGAGCAATATAATTTGACCCAAATAAATAAACAAAGCGACTTCCGGTAAAAATAACCGCCATAATAGAATACCCACAATGCACCACTAACCCGTATATATATAAATAGCCGAGAAAAATAACAGCATATGTGGCCTGACGATTGCATATAGCATGAAACAGACTGTCGCCTCTAAGTGTTGACTTTTATATATATATATATATATATATATATATAATAAATTATATATAAATAATAATTATATATATATAATTCAAAATAATAAAAAATAATTATATATATGATAATAAATTATATATAAATATATAAATAAATTATAGTCATGGAACCTTGAGGTTGTCTCTTTTCGAATTATTTAATTAATTATATATATATATGTGTGTGTGTGTGTGTGTGTGTGTGTGTGTGTGTGTGTGTGTGTGTGTGTGTGTGTGGTCTGGTGCGTCTGCTGTGCCTCTAAAGATTATTGACAAAATACAAAGAATAATCTGCAATACTATTGGTCATGACCTGGCATCTCCACTTCAGTCACTTTCCATTGCCGTAACGTAGCTTCCCTGTGTCTTTTCTATAAATATAGGCTGTCCTCCAAAATTGACATCATTTTGTAGTCTTATAGCAAATTCTCGCTTAAATAATCTCAAATTTTAACAAAATGTGTAAAAACCTTAGCTGACTCTGCGGACTCATTGAGAATGTACCAAGAAGATGGGTCGGGTGTACAAGTCATAATGACAATGTGTTGTCCATTACGTACACCTGATTTCACACCTTGAAGTCTAAAGGAAATTAAGTAGAGAATCATTGAAGCGCTGGAGAATGTTACGCAAGACATGCTACAGCGTGTTTGACAGGAGCTAGACTACCGACTTGACGTGTTACAGGCGGTGCGCATATTGAACATTTGTGAAGCTTTGTGAAATCAATTATAAAATCTACATCCCTTTGAATATCTTGTTCGAATTTTGATAAATAAATATTATTCAACATGATGCTAGTTTAATTTCGTTTGCCCGAGACATGTAGTTACTTGGATAATCTCATTCTAAAATATGTCTGTATTTTTTTACTCAGAAATTTCATGGTAAATGATCTGATGAACTTTCCGCTTTGGAACTTAGGTGTTATGAATTTAAGCGTACTTCTAGATTGGCGGCAAGGTTTCACCATTTTACAGTTGAAATGTCTAGATGCAACCGTAAGTTCTATGTTAACAGTTTCTTCTATCATACTTCTCACTTGTGAAACTCTCTTCCAGTCTTTTGCTTTCCAGTCAGCTTTGATCTTCAAAAATGTAAATACAATTTCAATCGTTATATTCTGCCTTATTAATTTCTATACTTATATATATATATATATAAATAAATATATATAAATATATATATACTTATATATATATATATATATATATATATATATATATATATATATATAGATAGATAGATAGATAGATAGATAGATAGATAGATAGATAGAGAGAGAGAGAGAGAGCGAGAGATAGATAGATAGAGATAAGAGTACATTAATGTACGCTCGAGATTGTTCATATATTCTTTCAAATTGAATGTGTAATATTATCGGTCCTGGTCTAGCATCTCGGCTTCAGTCACCACCCACTATCGGAACACGCTACCCTGTTTTATATATATATATATATATATTCATGCTAAGTGTTCTGAAGAGCTTTCCTCTACGGTACCTAGACTTTATGAAATCAAGCGTACTTCTAGATTGGCGGCAAGCTCTCACCATTTTACAGTTAAAATGTCTAGCTGTAACCGAAAGTTCTATGCTAAGAGTTTCTTCTATCGCACGTCTTGTTTATGGAACTCTCTTCATAGTTTTTCAGTAAAGGAATTTATGTATACACCAGAATGATGTTCATATATTTTTTCAAATTGAATGTGTAATATTATCGGTCCTGGTCTAGCATCTCGGCTTCAGTCACATCCACCATCGGAAGACGCTACCCTGTTTTTATGTTTATCTTCAATACTATTAATAAAGCAAGAGACTGGAAGAGAGTTTCACAAAACATAAACAGTTGGAGTGAGTTTTTTTTACGCTGTGCGCTGTTCTTTTTAATCCAAACCTAGTACAGTTGGTTATATCTTAAAATTACAATTTTGGCTTCGTCTGATCCAGTAACTATATCACAAAATACTTTTAGCTAACGAATCGTTTTATGTGCCTTTTTCAATCATACTTTTCCTACGTGTGTAATTTGTGAGATCCTTATCGGTTCAATGTTCACACAAATTGTTGAGACGTTTGCATCTATTCCTGCAGATGTGACTTGATATCATTTACACTGGATTTCCAGTTAACTAAAACTTTCTCCGTTGTTTTAATCGTCCTTGAGTCGAAAGCTTCTTTAGGTGAGACCCGATCATGCAAGCGTTGATTCAGTATTGTTTTTCATTTATGAATGATGGTTAAGACAGCGGAACTCAACATGTCGAGCCGCTTAGAAAACATTTACTATAATCTTGTTTTTTTTTTGGGGGGGGGGTAATAATTTTACTTCAAGTCAGACGATAAAAGCCACTAAAATACACGGGCTTACTGGAAGTGATACAAAAAAAAGAGAAAGGGATAAAAGAACAGTGTGCATTTAAATTTTTGTAGATCAAAGTTGACTGGAAATCTAGAGGCCGGAAGAGAGTTCCACAAGCGAGAAGTGCGATAGGAGAAACTATTAGCATAGAACTTACAGTTAAAAACTACCAACTTCAACAGTGAAATTATGAGACCTAACTGACAATCGTGTATTGCGCTCAAATTCGTAAAGTCGAAGTACCAAAGAGGGAAAAGCCACAAAAATATTTATAGAAAAGGCGTAGGGATGCTAGGTGATGGCAGTAGCAAAGTGGCTGAAGCCGGGCTGCCAGATCAGGACTGATAAGGTTTACGATTTTTCTTTGGATTTTGTTAAGAATCTCTCAATGTATGACAGAAATACAACACCATGTATGCGAATGTGCAAGATACATTCTAGAGAGAATAATTGTCTAGCAAATGACAATGGACCAAAGTTCCTAGTAGAAGACTTCACTATAATCGTCCCACTTCTATGTCAGTTGAAATCGTGAAACTTCCCCATGATTATAAGCCTTGTGGCTCACGTGGCTGTATATGTGGTGTGTTCAGTGGACGAATATATTACAAAGCAAGAAGACAAGCACAGTTACTGAACCGTGAAGGTATGGTCAAAGTCTATACTTGCTTCTACCATATTGTCTACAGGTTCGTAGAACCGTATGCTTACGTTAGATCTCACCAATGATCTTCTTCTTCAATATGCCGTGCCCCTTCAGTGATAATGACTCTCCACAACTACCTAGCCTTCGAAGGAATGCTTGTATTTTACTATCATTTCCTCTCCTATTTACACAAACTTGTTAAGTTACTTGTAACTTTCTTCTGTCCCTTTCGCTTTCACTTTATCCTGTGAGTGTTAAATTCACCAAACCTTCTTTGCTCATTGCATACTTAATTGTTTCTTATTGATTTTATGTATAATTTTTCATTTTGTTTCAATTTTCCTTAAAACTTCTTCGTTGCTTACATGCTCGGTCCATGGTATTCTCAGCATCCTTCTGTAGAATCACATCACTATTGTCTCAAGTCTTCACTTTAATCCCGGAAATGTAGAAAGATTGATGTTATATAGCAATTTAGCACTCTTATCGTTCACTTATACGGGGATTATCTTTGGGAAGGTATCTTTAATATGGTTTCTCCATGGTTCGAATTCTCTCGAGAGACGCAATTTCTTTCATAAGACTTCCATGATGATAGATATCAATTTAACTGTTTAAAAACGAATTTATTCTATTTCTTTATGCTTTCCTTTTTTTTTAAAATCATTTCACCCCAAGCAAGGTTGGAATATTTATAGTACGCAGGAGGTTACGGAGTGTGAAAATGAAAAAACTGAGTGTAGTGGGGGGGAGGGGGTTGAAAAAGGATAAAAGATGAACGGCATTCAAGAAGATAGAAAATGGCGATTGAAGTTGCATTTAAATTTTTGAAGATTGTAATTATCAGGAAAACAAGAAAACGGAAGGGAGTTCCACAGTCGGGAAGTGCGAGAAAAGAAACTGTCGGAGTAGAAGTGGCAGTTACATTTAACTATTTCAGCAGTCAAAGAGTGGGACCTAGATGCCAATCTTGTTGCAGGCTTAAATTCATTTAGTCGGGGCACCAGGGAAAAAAAAGCTCCCCAGAGCAGTTGCCATGGAAATATTTGTAGAAAAGACAGAGGGAAGCCACGTTACGTCGGTGAGAAAGTAACTGAAGTCGAGATGTCAAGTCAGGATTGATTACTTCTTTGGATTTTGTCAAGAATCCCAAGATGAATAGCAGGAACACCAAGCCAGATATGGTGACAGTATTCAATGCACGAACGAATGTTAGATTTGTAAATATGCAAGATGGATTCTGACAAGAAAAACCTTCTGACTCACACAGTGACCCAACTTGCAGTAGATGCAGCTATTGATTCGATGGAGTCGTTCCGTTTCAAGTCAGTTGAAAGCAACACACTGCGCCAACATGGCTCTCTCCAGGAGTCTAGCAGCAGCCATGATAATATCAGGCAGGAAAGTTTCTCTTTGGTGGTTAAATGAGAGCAGTTTTGTTTTGGAAACATTAAAATTTACAAGCCGTTTCCTGCCCCAGTTAACCACTGATTGGAGGCCCTTTTACTTTGTCATCGTTCATGGATTTGCTATTGAAACAGGAGTAAATGGTAGTGCCATCTGCATAAATGCCTACTTGGAAACGGATGACATCAAGAAAATCATTGATGACGATCAGAAATAGCGTAGGATCTTCAGAAGAAATCTTTTGCTGTGTTGTTTCGGATTTCAGTGTCACGCTTTGCGTCATCTGTTAAAAACCAGCAAAGATACGTTGTCAAAAATTAATTCTAATCCACATTCAATTTCTTTTAAACAGGAAATTATTTCTGTGGCTTATTTGTTTATCGCGCCCAGTACTCCAGTTATTATACGTATGACAGTAGCTTAAAGTTAACGCATTTTAAAAATTTCAATTTCAGTATTCTTATTTATTTTATTATATTCTCGCCACGCACATTGTAGTGAACCACCTGCATTCCCTTCGTATTCCATTAGTGAGATGTAAGTTCCACTCGAGCAGCATCTTGTTATGAATTGCTGCTCTGTGAAACCATCTCCCAAGAGGATGATTCCCCAATCACCACAATCTTAACCTGTTCAAGTCTATGGTTAAACTAGATCTTATCCGCATATCCCCATAAAAAGTGCTGCTTTCTCTATAACACTCTATCTCGAGTGGCTCTTGGGCCTTGTATAGGGTGAGCATTAATGAACAAAAATTTAACAGATGTATTTTTAGCTGATCTAAGTACAATTATATATTATAGGGTTTCTTTGAGGGGGGATTATACTCTTTAATTACGATATCTGATCTATAAACTTTTATATGCCACTCACTAAAGTTCCAAGTAATGGTGACCCTATGTTTCAGGATATTATTCATACCGTTTTTTTGGCATGTGGCGCACTGTAATAATAACATTTGTTACAGAAAATATACTGCCCAGCCTTATCATATCATACTATTGTTATTATTATTATTATTATTTCTTTTCATTTCTGTTGTATACACATTTCCTTCTTGGTCTCAACCAGAGACCAAACGTCAGAAATTGTTTCAAGACCAAAAAAAAAAAAGAAGAGATAACACATTTTACATAGATAAAGCTTTTCGTAATGTGTCATCTATATTTGTGAGTACAATGTTTTGTTTTTCTTTAAGACAGGAACTACCAGGAATCCCTTCAACTAGTCTGTCGGAACCTTTTCCAATCAATCCAAGGGATCCAACTACAACTGGAATTATTGATGTCTTCATGTGCCACGTTTTTTTAGATTTCCATTTCAAGATCTTTGTATTTTGATAGTTTGTTTGAAGATCTTCAAAGATCCATTACAATCTGCAGAAACTGCCATGTCAATAAGAAAGCACATTCTGTTATTCTGATCTTTGATCAGGATGTCTGAACAATTAGCTTTGATTGTTCTCTCTGTGTCTATTGTAATGTCCCATAAATTTCATACAGGTCCTATCTCTGTGACCGAGTCTAGGTGGTGTTCATACCAGTTTCTTGCAGTTTCCTTCCCACAAATGTGGCATATTTTCCAATGCAGATATTAGATCACTCTATCGTGCTGAGTGTTAACACTGAGCAACTTGATACAAGATGGTCAACTGTTTCTGGATATTTATCACAGCATCTGCATTTCGAGTTCACACAATTTTTCAGTATGTGTGCTTGCGAATTTCTATTTTGCAAGCATTGGTCGTGTGCAAGCAAGAATAAAACATTTGCTTGCAGCTTTTAACATGGCACGACGTAATCGTTGATGGGTATGGGATATGTCTACATCAACCTGTTTGGTACGGGTAGAGTATTGACGATCTTGCCATCGTTTCTGCATTCGGTACATTGCATAAGTTTTCTTTTTTAGCTTCTTTGCCGCTGCAATAGGTTTATTATGGTTTATTTGCAATTCTTCACCCATTTGAAATTCACTTTTGAATTTGTTGGTTTCCTTTATTGCTGAATAAAGATTTTTTTTATTTCTTTCATGTTCTTTGACACAGATCGTCATCTAATCTTCTGTAGTTTCCAAGAATCTTTGAAGACCAATTGTAGTAGCTTTGCAAAACAGTTCTAGTTGAACTAATCCTCTGCCTCCTCTGGTCTGGGCACATACAGAAGATCAATATCAGTCTTAGGATGACGCATGCGGTGGCGAGAAACTTTCTCGTTTTGACATCCATTCGATTAATGTCGTCTATGATACAATTAAGGATGTTGAAACAGTATTGCGTCACAGAGACAGCCAACGTGTTTATGACTGTCCATGTACAGTATGAGTTTCGTACGTTCTCCTTCATTTGAATATGCTGTATCTCATCTCCTTCACTGACTGCCAAGCTTCTTCTTGTTCTAGTTCCCTAATCTTTGTGACAAAATCTAGATCTATTGAGTGTATTTCTGTAATTCTTCTTTGCCTGAATGTTACCTTTGCACATTTATCCAATCCGAAATCTATATCGATGTCATTACTGAAACATTTTACATGAATTCATGGAGTCTAGGAACCAGTGAAAGCAGCTCATCGGAGCAATTACCATGAAAGTATTTGTAGAAAAGACAGAGAGAGGCGACGGCGCGTCTGTGAGAGAGTGATTGTAGACGATACGCCAGATCAGGGCCAATTATATTACATATCCGTCTCTGGATCTTGTCAAGAACTCCGAGGTAAACAGAAGGTGCACCAGACCATATATGGCAGCAATACTCCATGCAAGGGCGAATGGTTGATTTGCATATTTGAAGTATCGATTCCGGGGAGAAAAATTTCCTGTCGCGGCACAGAGAGCCAACTTTCCTCGCGGTGGAAGAAGCAATTGACTCAATGTATTTGTTCCATCTCAGGCCAGCAGTCAACGTGAGACCGAGCAGACGCAGGGAGTTGCTCTCAAGAAGTTGACCATCAGACATTCTAATGGGGGGCAGGGAAGGATCTCTATGGTGATTAATAGAGAGTAGTTTAGTTTTTGAGGCGTTAAAGTTGACCAGCCAATTCTTGCCCCAATTAACAACCGATTGGAGGTCCATTTCAAGACGCACGGCCAGGTTAGTTTTGTCAGCGACACTAGATTTGTTTTTGAGGCAGGAGTAAATTGTAGTGTCGTCCGCGTAGATGCCAACTTCTTTGTATCTATAGTTATTACTATTTAATTCATGCGAAAGGAGGACTAATAGAACAGAAGTGGGTGACAAGGTGTTTCCCTGAAAGATCCCTCGTCGGGTATTCAAACAGTTGGAAATGATGATAACTTTGGTGCAATTTAGGTATAATGTGGTTTTTCACAGACCCATGCTCTATTTAAGGAAATTTATTATCACCGAGAAGACTTTGTATATTTCTAAAGTCTTAAGGATCCAGGAGCGTGGTACCCTATCAAAGGAATTACGGAAATCTATCCAAGACTTCTACCTTTTTTTCCTGCAATTTTCCAGTAATATTTTATTTATTTATTAGTAGTTGATCTTTGCAACCATATAAGCTTCTTCGACATCCCTTCTGTTCCAGAGAAAGAATGTTGCATCATCGAGAAAGGAGTAAGTACACTTCGTCTGGACAGACGTAATCAATTTATATGTAGCAGACAGACATGGTATTGGCCTATAATTTTTTGGATCATCTGTTTCATACGTTTTTGGCTGGAGATATGTAATACCTTCAGTGATCCATTCTGGAATTTCATTGGGGTTATTAATTAGCATTGATAAAGTTTGTGCAAGAATTTTTATGGATTGATGACAGAAGACAGAACCAAAAGTTTAGTACCTTGTCATTTCCTGGGGATTTCCATTTTGGAGATTTAGTTATAGCTTACCTAACATTATTCTTGGTTATATTTTCCCATACTTCTTCTTCTTCTTCTTCTTATTATTATTATTATTATTATTATTATTATTATTATTATTATTTTGTGTGGTATCATCTTGATTTTAAGTTCATAATTACCAAGTCCCCTCCGAGGTCTATGAGTAAAAGTGTCACTGTAGGAGAGTTATCTAGGCACATTTGGGATTTAGATGAAGAGGGTTTTGTGGATGATATATGCAGTTTCGCACAAAGTAAACTTTTGTAGCTCTGAGATGATTGGTGTGTCGGTACCCTTCTTTATCATACCCAATGCTCATCTCACAACAGGGATAATTTTAAGTTTCCACGTTTTTCTTATTTCGATTTCCAGTTCCTTACAACTTGACAGTTTTTGAAATTCTTTTTTAGAAACATTGGAAACCTATGGGCAAAACAAATCAATTAGTTGGTAGGTTCGTTTAATAAATCTTTTATTACTGTCTGTCTATTTTCACCAATTTTGGAAATTCCACAATATAGTGACATCATTACAATTCGGGAAATCATTCAGGTGTTGTTTATGACATCGTTCGAAAAGACATACCATTGAATATTATTATTAGTAGTAGTAGTAGAAGAACGTGATACGTGGTCGGATTTGTCGAACACCCTGTATGAATTAAATTCATTTCCACTGTCTTGCGAGATAAGCTCAGGATCACTTATTGTAACAAAGAATCCTGTTTTCTCTTCCAAGGCTACTTTGGCAACTCTGATGCAAGCAATAATCATGATAAAACAGAAAATGCCCGGATTTTTCTATTTCAACGCCAAGCGCTATTTGATTGGCTGAGTAAATAAATAGAAACGTCTGGTCGAGAAAGAAAGAAAGAAAGAAAGATTGATGAGAAATCAACTGATTTTTGAATAACTGAAGGAAATATTGAAAAAAAAAGGAATAAAATAAGTAAGGGAAAATAAAAAGAGTAAAAGAAAAGAATCAAACTCATTAAACATATTACACAGGAAGCGAAGAGAGAGAGAAAGAAAGAGAGAGAGTGCGGGAGATAGTGCGAGAGAGAGAGAGTGCGAGAGAGAGAGGGTACATTTATTACAAAGAAAAAGAAAAGATGGAAAACAAAAAAAGAGAATAAATCTATACGGACAAACGAAAATAAAAACAAAGAAATTAAAGGAAAAATGAAATAAAGGAAAGTAGATAAAAGGAATAAAAGTAAATAAAAAGGTAGATTAAGTAGAAAGTAGATAAAAGGAATGAAAAATGGATGGAAATAAAAGGGAAATTGGGAAAAGAGAACGCTGGAGAAATAATTTAAGGAGAAAGAATGAAAGATTTACTGGGGACATTTGTAAAGACGAGAAATGAAAGAATGAAAACAAGAAAGAAAAACAAAAAAAATCCAAAGAAGCAAAGGGAAAAAAAAACGTATTCTGAACAAAAATAAAAGATTATGACGGTGATGAAAATTAAATAAAGAAAAAATGAAAACCAGGAAGACAGAGAGAAATTCTTTATAGCAGATGATGGTGAAAATTAAGAACAAGTATTTGCAAGAAAAAAAGAGAACTAAAAAAAAAAAGACTGAGAAATTCAATGAAGAAGACGATAATGAAAATTATGTGTAACTAGATGAAACATTAAGAGAGAACATTGGTGAGCACTTCTTTGATGCAGACGATAATGAAAATTCGGAATAACTAAATGAAAGAAAAAAAAAGGAAATCAAGAAGTAGAAGAATTCATTGAAGCAGACGATGATGAAAATTAAAGAAGTACCCAAATGATAAAAAGAACAAATAAAATTAAGGAAACGCAATGAACTTCACTGAAGCAGACGATGATGAAAATGATTAATAAATTAACGAAAAAAAGAAATCACTGAGACAGAGAGAAGTACATTTTAGCAGACGATGATGAAAATTAAAAATATATGTAAAAGGGAAGAGAGAAAATAAGAAAGACGTAGAGTACTATATCGCAACAGACTAAGATGGGAATAAACGAATAAACGAATATTCAAAAAAGAGAATAGACAAGCAGATGAATTGACAGGTTGCAAGACGGTGAAAGGAAGTATTTTCTAAATAGCAATTCCAAATGGTGTGTCGAATTTTGCTGGGCCACGTGACTTGAGTCACATCACCTGATCACTCTGTCACGTGTCGTGGTTCTAGTCACGTGACACGTTTGCATCCAGTCACCGAAGGTCCGATTCTTTTTCCCCGACCACCGCTAGCAGCAGCGGTGGCGGCGGCAGAGATAGCTGAAGCATTTGACAGAGATAGGCTTCAATCGATATTCTGCGTTTCGAGATTAGAAAACGGAAAGGTGAAAGCAACATTAGATTGGTACTTACAGGAGATAGACAAGGATATCAGATAGAGAGAGAGGGGAGCGGTGATTATATAGAAAATCGAAAAGAACATACATTATATATATATATATATATATATATATATATATATATATATATGTGTGTGGAGAGAGAGAGTCATTGAGATAGATAGATAGATAGATAGATAGATAGATAGATAGATAGATAGATAGATAAATAGGAACATACTAGGATAGCTAGCTAGATAGATCATTAGATGCAGACAGATGGACATATGAAGTGACAAGGATAGATAGATAGATAGATAGATAGATAGATAGATAGATAGATAGATAGATAGAAAATTATTTCTTAGCTGAGAATTTGAAAAGATGAAGCTTGCTTGGAGAGAAATAAAAATGAATAAAAGGAACTTTCTACCTCAATAGTTCTGAATAGACAGAGATAGATAGATAGATAGATAGATAGATAGATAGATAGATAGATAGATAGATAAGGCACACTACTGCGGTTATCGCTCTATTACATATGATACCCTTACAACTATAATAGCTTAGGAGACTCGTGATGTGAAGTCGGGGTAATAAAACGATGGTAAGCAAGCGAATTTGAGTGGGCGCTCTACTATTTTGTCCCAATACCAGACTAAGCTAATTTTATTTTACATTTATAGAAAGACTAAGATTTACACGTATAAATATATATATATATATATATATATATATATATATATATATATATATATATATATATATATATAGAGATAGATAGATAGATAGATAGATTTCTTTTAAAAAATAGAGTACAACTTGCAGACAGTGGCATGAGAGTTCCCCAAAATTGCATCCTTGTGCCAGACTATGCTCAGCTTCCTCTTCATCTGCATCTATGAATGCAACAAATATTTATTGATACTAATCTTCTTTCATTATTTTTCTGGCCACTGCAGGAAACAGATTTCCCCATGTGGACAAGAAAAGTAACGATTGACTGATTTGTTTTTACGGCTTGTCAACCCGTTGCGGGTTATTTAAAGCTGAAACATATTATGTATTTTCAGAATTGTTATTTTTTGCAAATGAATATTGCGTTAACAATATTTTGAGAATAACAAAGATATTACCAGATACAATTTCTAGATTTTGAGCTAAGGTGGTGTATTCATCCCTTTCACAAAGATATTTACGTAACGAACCCGACTGGAATTCGAACTCCACTCTCCGGCTTCTTACTCCAAGCTCCAATCCATTACACCATCCGCGAAGAGTAACAAGCCTCACTCTGCCACGGTAACCGATACAACTGAGCAGAAGGATTCAGAGTTATCCAACTCCTAGACTAGTTGTCCTACCAAAACCAGAGACGCTACCCTTCTATTTTACCCTACTATTTTAGCTATAATAAATACGAAAAGCGATAAGGTTGGAAATGTTTGAGAAAGACTATCGGAATTTGAGTAGAGTCATAAACATATATGTTTGAAGCTGAAAGAAATGAAACGCATTGATGGTTTTCCTTGATAATTCTTTATTCCACAAAACCCGAACGCGCACGACTGTAACGCCGACGGACCGCTACGACACTTTGAACCCGCGCCGCAAAGCGCGAACGGAGCGAACGCTACAGCCCCGTACCGGTTCCTCGCTTCGCACGGGCACGGCCCGACCGACCCGGTCCTCGGAGCCAATCCTTCTTCGGAAGGTACGGATCCATTTTGCCGACTTCCCTTACCTACATTGATGCCATCGACGAGAGGCTGTACACCTTGGAGACCTCCTGCGGATGGTGGGTACGGACCGACTTGGAATAAGAAAAAAAAAACAATACAAAAAATCAAAATACATTGAATTTATTTCATAATCATCATCTTCCGTATCTTTTTCTTTCATGTTGTGTCACTTCGAGACGGGGGCGAACAAGACTCTCCATAATTTCATGTCTGATGGATTGAGTGGTTGATTTGTGTTTCATCAACTCTTCGCAAGTTATTTAAAGCCAGAAAATATTTTTAGATTCTAAGAACTTTTAGGAGGTAATAAAGATTTACTAATATAATTCCTACTAATTAACTCCTAGCTGAGGGGGTGAGAAGAGGTGAATTCATACCTTTCCGAAGGGTATCTGCGATAAGTGAATATAACGAACCCGGCTGGAATTGGAACTTGGCTCTCTTATTTCAAATCGCGATCTGTTATTCATTACACCACCCGCAGATCCAAGCTTACAGACATTCATTTCCGAAGGGTATCTGCGATAAGTGAATATAACGAACCCGGCTGGAATTGAACTTGGCTCTTTATTTCAAATCGCGATCTGTTATTCATTACACCACCCGCAGATCCAAGCTTACAGACATTCATTTCCGAAGGGTATCTGCGATAAGTGAATATAACGAACCCGGCTGGAATTGGAACTTGGCTCTCTTATTTCAAATCGCGATCTGTTATTCATTACACCACCCGCAGATCCAAGCTTACAGTATTTGATATTTTCAATATGGTAACTGTCATTGCTTCAATTAACATGATCATTAACAGAAATTCTTTTATTCATTGCTCAAAAACATCTGTGTTTTCAGTCGAAAGAATCACGAAATACTGTTGAATTGATCCCTATTACTTTGAAAGTTTTTGACAATAATTCAATGATTCAAAAGTGACCTACAATCTGTCGTTAACTGGGGCAAGAAATGGCTTGTTAATTTGAACGCCTCCAAAACAAAGCTTCTCAGATCTTGGCTGCTGTCGAACTCTCTGCCTTCGGGCAGAGAGGAACTCGGGTAGACTGTTCTAGCTCTACTTGCCATGTTTAATGGATGTCAGTTATCAGTTATCTCCTGTTAATTTTTCTTCTGAATGTTCTCCACTGCCTTAACCGGGTATTGAACTCATACTCTTTGGGTCTTGCCACTGGATCTAACCAACGCCTTTATCCACTGTGCCATGTGTCCTTGAGGACATCCGGGTATGAATTTTAAAGGATTCAGTTCGACATTCCAAACACCTGAAGAAGGCCGGAGCGTACAACGGCTGAAACGCTGTGATAAATATGGCGACAAAGATGAGGACAATAGTCCGAATAATGTAAATAATGTACATAATACCTCATCTCAGAAATATAGACAGATACTGAAGGGCCGAAACGTTGTAATAAATATGGCGACAAAGATGAGGACAATAGTCCGAATAATGTAAATAATGTACATAATACCTCATCTCAGAAATATAGACAGATACTGAAGGGCCGAAACGTTGTAATAAATATGGCGACAAATATGAGGACAATAGTCCGAATAATGTAAATAATGTACATAATACCTCATCTCAGAAATATAGACAGGTACTGAAGGTCCGAAACGTTGGAATAAATATGGCGACAAATATGAGGACAATAGTCCGAATAATGTAAATAATGTACATAATACCTCATCTCAGAAATATAGACAGATACTGAACGGCCGAAACGTTGTAATAAATATGGCGACAAATATGAGGACAATAGTCCGAATAATGTAAATAATGTACATAATACCTCATCTCAGAAATATAGACAGATACTGAACGGCCGAAACGTTGTAATAAATATGGCGACAAATATGAGGACAATAGTCCGAATAATGTAAATAATGTACATAATACCTCATCTCAGAAATATAGACAGATACTGAACGGCCGAAACGTTGTAATAAATATGGCGACAAATATGAGGACAATAGTCCGAATAATGTAAATAATGTACATAATACCTCATCTCAGAAATATAGACAGATACTGAACGGCCGAAACGTTGTAATAAATATGGCGACAAATATGAGGACAATAGTCCGAATAATGTAAATAATGTACATAATACCTCATCTCAGAAATATAGACAGATACTGAACGGCCGAAACGTTGTAATAAATATGGCGACAAATATGAGGACAATAGTCCGAATAATGTAAATAATGTACATAATACCTCATCTCAGAAATATAGACAGATACTGAACGGCCGAAACGTTGTAATAAATATGGCGACAAATATGAGGACAATAGTCCGAATAATGTAAATAATGTACATAATACCTCATCTCAGAAATATAGACAGAATCAATATTTAAGTAATTTTGCCACTGCAGTGTATTTATAAAATGTCAGACACTTTACTTGGGGGGGGGTCAGTAAATCCAAAACGAAAATGCTCTCTTTAATCTCTTATGCTTCCAGTAGAGTGATATATTGCGCCTTTTCCGCTGACATAAATTCTTCTTCTTTTATGTGCCGTGTCCTTCCAGGACGTGGGCGATCATGGCCCTCCACTTCCCCCTATCCCTTGTAGTTCTCAATAAGTTTAGTCCCTTTGCTACCTCTCCCAGACCCTGTTTTGTCATCCACTTGCTAAAGCCCGCTAGGTATCTCACGCGTTGCTTTCCCTTGTCTCTCTTTCCTTCTATTCGCCCTGTGAGTATCAGATTCTCCAAGTCCTCATTTCTCATTACATGTCCCAGAAATTTCATCTACCTCTTCCTGATGTTAAGTATAAGCTTCCTCCTTGTTTGCATCCTCTCCAAAACCTCATCGTTGCTCACAAGCTCGGTCCATGATATCTTTAGCATCCTTCTGTAGAACCATACCTCCGTTGCTTCGAATTCTCTCTTCATCTTTGAGAAGACCGTCCAACATTCGCTGCCGTAAAGGAGGACAGATATCACGTAGCAGTTCAGTACTCTTTTCTTTGTTAATAAAGAAATCCTCCTGTCTTGTAATCCTCTGCCTAGCTTTTGGAATGCGTCTTTGGCCATCCCAATACGTCTTCGTCCTCTGTAAAAACACTTCACAGACATTTGAATTTCTGCACCTGCTTGATTTTAATGTCCGCGACCTGTAAATCGGATTTCGGGTTCATCTTTTTACTGTTGACCCTGCATCTGTCTTATTGTAGTTTGTGCTTAGCTCCTTCTTCTCGCTCTCCTTCGCTACCTTATGTAGGGGTTTTGGTAATTTCTTTTCCGTGTCTGCTATCAGCAAAGTGTCATCTGCGTTTGTTAAGATTGTGTCCGCAACAGATGAATCCCGCTAGGATTTCCGATTCTCTCGGAATTGCCTCACAGTATTAGTTGAATAAGTCCGGTGAGAAGACACATCTTTGCCTTACGCTGCTTTCTATTTTTATTGGAAAGATTATATTAAATTAAGTGATAGATCTATTGCTAGAAAAGTTGGTTCTCTATGTCAATTTTTCTCGCTAGAATCACTTACACCTTTATTCGTTCAGGCATTGAATACTACTGTCAGATTTGGTCTCTTGCTTCTGTTATGTATTTAGAAATTCTAAAAAATCCTAAAAAGAATCGGTAATTTCTGTAAATATTTTCATTGTAACTGTTTCGATGAGCTTTCCTCTTTGTTAACCTCGACTTTACGAATGTAAGTGCAGTACCAGATTGGGAATAACGTTTCATGATTTTACAAGTGAAATGGTTTGATGTCACCGTAAGTTCTATGCTAAAAAGATTTTCTTTCGCATTTTTTTGCTTTCAAAACTCTCTTCCGGCTCTTGATTTCCTGTCAACAACGATCTTCAAAAAATTAAACGCAATGCCAATCGTCATCTTCTATCTCCTTGAATCCTCTTCTTTCTTTCTTTCTTTCTTTCTTTCTTTCTCAAATTCTTTCACACTTAGTAACACCTTTCGCCTTGGTAGCTTTATCTCCTTGCTTAGATGAAATGATAAACAAAATAGAAATCTTAAAGATTTTAAGATAGCAGAATTAGGAGGATGTACATCCTAGGTATTTAGTGCCTCTAAAACAAAACTGTTGTCGATTACCAACCACAGAGAATCCTCCCTGCCTCCCATTAGAATGTCTGATGCTCGACTCCACGTGAGCAGCTCTTTGCGACTGCATGGTCTCACACTGTCCGATGACCTGAGATGGAAGAAATACATTGAATCAATAGCTTCATCTATCGCAAGGAAAGTTGGTTCTCTGTGAACCAGAAAAAAGCCAGAAAGTTTTTCTCACCCAAGTTCATCCTTCAAATCTATAAATCAACCATTTGCCCTTTCAGGGATTACTGCTGTCATATATGGTCTGGGGCCCCCGATGTTCGTCTTAGGGTCAATGTCAAAATTCAGAGACGGATACGCAATGTGATTGGCCCTGATCTGGCATCTCGTTTACAAGCGCTCTCTCACAGACGTGCCGTCGCCTCCCTCTGTCTTTTCTACAAATACTTTCACGGTAACTGCTCCGACAAGCTATTTTCTCTAGTTCCCAAACTCCATGAATTTAAGCGTGTTACTAGGTTGGCATCTCAGTCCCACCCTTTCACTGTCGAAACGATTAAATGTAGACGTCTCTTCTACTCCAATACTTCATGTCTCGCACTTCCCGTCTGTGGAACTCCCTTCCTCTTACTTACTTCACTGTTAGCTATAATCTCCAGTTATTCAAATGCAATTTAAATCGACATCTCCTTGATCTATTCCCCCGTCCTTCTCTTCATCCTTTCCTCTATCACAACTCTTTACTCTTACTCCCACTCTCTGTAACCCCTTGCCTGCTAGTGGCACTTCCGCCTTGATTGGTTTGAAAAGTTTTTTTTTTAAATTTTTGAGTGTGGATGTTACATATTCATTCTGTAAAATTACAAAAATTCCTTTAACCAAAGATGTTGATCAGCGTTTCTGGCTCATTTTATGATCACAAAAGATGGAAATTGCCGGGATATCCCTTTGTTCACTTTCTGGGTGGATTTTATTAAATATCATCTTACAGTTTCATTCTGAAAAATGGGTCACTTGTAACAAGTGATGTAAATTCGGGGATGTCCCATCCTGAAGATTTATCTCATCTTGGGCTCATTTTATAAAATATGGTTTTACATTTTCATTCTGAAGTCTGTCTTGATATAAGAAAACGAAAAGGGAGAAGAGTGTCTTGTCGACACTCTTCTTCTTGTGCCTCGCTGGCATTGACTTTTCAAACTCGCCCGTATTCGTTCTCACACAAAGTGTACCACCACCCACGTGCGAGAATTGTAGTATTCTAACGACAATGTAACTGCGGACCAGACGGTCATTAACCTCCAGAAATCGACAAACCTGTATAACGAGGCCTACAAACGCTTCGGGGTGCAGGTCACTGTAAAAAAGACAAAGATTCTTATCCAGCCGGTCCCCGGACGTCAGCATCAACATTGAAGGACAGCCGGTTGAAGTCGTCGATTAATTTCCCTACTTAAGCAGCATCATCTCGAATAATGTTACCTGCAAGGGACCTTGACAACAAGATCAAAGCAACTCATACTGCGTACGGAACGTTATCACATCGGGTCTTCAGTAATCACCATAAAAACCAAAATCATGGTCCAGGCCGTGCGCCTCTAAATCCTTCTATACGCGAGGCGTGGACATTGTATCGCCTGGTCACCAAACGTTTAGAACGGTTCCAGCAAACGAAGGTCCGAAGAATCTTTCGCATAAGTTGGGAGGACCGCGTCATCAACAACGAGGTCTTCTCTCGGATATCTTTCCGAGGCATCAAAGCTGCCATCCTTCAACACGGGCGGGTCACGTGTCCAGAATGCGCCCCACTCGACTCCCACCTATCATCCTGTTTGGAGAATTCAAGAGACTCAAAATGACACTCCAAGGATCAGCTAAAAACATCCCTGGCACAGGCCAACATTGATTCTGAGACCTTGAAAATCGTTGCTGCAAATCGGCCTAACTGGCGTAGGATCAAAACTTTCAAATCCAACTGTCAACATGAAGAAGATCTGCGACGTGCTGTCAGGAGGGCCCGACTCGCCCAGCCGCGTCTACGACCCACACTTTCTCTGTGACACCTGCTCACGATTCTTCAGGAGTAGACTGGACCTTCACAGCCATCTCTGTCAGAGGAAAGAAAGGAAATTAGAAGAGAGAAGGGCGATCCCGATGTTCGAATGCATGTGGGTGCCGACGACGATGTCTTGATATGTGATATTACTTTCCGAACAATTTCATTCAAACTCTAGAACATTTATTTAAAGTTCAGAATAAATAATATGTAGACAAATAGAAAAAGTAATTTGAACATAACGGTCGGCGGAATAAAGGAATGGTGAACTATGAAGAACTCTTAGAACAAATCCAAGAGAGTCAGGGCAAATTTTGATTGTCAACAATTTAAACGAGGAGACAAATATATGTCAGACGTCCAGTTTTGTCAGACGTCCAATTTTTGTTCATTTTCTATTTTTAATATCACCCTAAACAAGGCAATAAAGCCACTAAGATACAAGGGGGTTACTGAATGTTAGAGACTGTGAAAAAAATATACTATTAAGCAGAGGAATCAATAAAAGAACAAGAATTAAGAAAATAGAAGATAACGATTGAGATTGCATTAAAATTTTTGAAGATCAAATTTGACTGGGAAGCAAGAAGCTGGAAGAGACTTCCACAGGCGAGAAGTGTGACAGAAGGAACTCTTAGCATAGAACTTACGGCTACTTATAGCTATTTCAGCTGTAAGATGATGAGATCTTGCCGCTAATCTAGTACTGTGCTAAAATTCATAAAGTCGAGGTACCATAGGGGAAAGTACATCATTGTTTGTTTATTGTTTATTCTGAGCTTTTAATAAATAACGAGGTCTGCATTTGGAGAGACATGCTCTCCTACATTCATCACACAAATTGGTGGATTGATGGGTCAATAATGTTCATAACTGCACGCTTGACATTTGCCCATCTTATTGAATATACTTGGAAGGTCTTAGTGCCTTTATGAATTATACGCCTCCACTTATTCTAATCACATGCAGGAGTTTCATACTCAGGATCATCTATATGGCAGGTTGCAAGGGACTTTTTTGAACAGTCCTTGAAGCACTTATTTTGTTTATGCTGGGATCGAGTACCGTGGAGCAGTTTGCTGTAAACCATTTGTTTGGGTATACTACAGTCATCATGGTGAATGACATAGCTTGCTTGTTCATACATACTGTGACGAAAGAGAAATTCACTTACCGCGAAAAAGGGTACGTGTGTTCTGTACGATATGCCGAATAACCAAAATAAAAATAAGCCTGTGGAAGCTGTTGCCATAAATGCATCTCGCATATGATAATATTGTTTGTCCTCTCCTACTGTCGACCAATGAAAAAAAAATGTTTCTGTCGATAAAATCGGTTGGTTTTCTCGAACTGAAAAGCAGTTTTCTTTTTCTCCAGTCTGTCGGCTTGCATGTGACTGTGAGCGTTGGCCTTGTGTGTTGGATTTCTGACCGTTTACGTGTATTGGGATTTTTGACATTGGACCTGCGATTCGTGATTTCGACATTTCTTTCTACCTCTTGGATCTTCGAGTTTGGACTGCCATATCAGTTTCTGAATACACACATACAAACAAATATATGAATAATGACCGAGTAAGACGACACCCCAAACTCACAATTATTTACTGAATATTTCAGGTATGATTTCCATGTTGTTGATGACGTCTTAAATGGGCCATAAAATCCGCAAATAACCTGCCAGACATTCCTCATTGAGTGCAGGCGAGTCTTCCAATCCGGTAGCAAATTGATTATCTGGATGTTTAGTGTTATGGTTCCGAGTAACATATTGTTTCCGTGTCCACGTTTGTGACTGAGGGAGGCTTAACCTCAAAAGGCAGACACGGCTACATTCATCACTCGAGAAGGACACCATTTTTGCTCCACTCGAGGAGAAGATTGACATTGTCTATATGTCTACCAGCTCATTTCAGCTCAGTAGAAGTAACTCTGTTGTTCTCAAATTTTTCAACATCAAACGCAATCAGATTTCAGCATTCCTCCCTCCCAAGGTGTTTCCAAGTGTTGATATCTATGTTGAGTTTTTTTTTTCTTTGCACGACTTGCGTTAAGATAGAGAGATACATTCCGTGTGTGTAGCTTCCGTCCGTCTCGAGAGACGTTGGATCTTCGCCAAAGGCTTATGTCTCATCTGCTGTCTCGGCGGTGCAGCATCTATTATGGCTGTACAGGCCCACACGGGAGTGACACTCTCGATTACAATGAATGCATGAGAAGAAGCTCTACCCCGATGTCACCTTGCTATTTTCTTTCTGTCGATCAAGTTTCTCCCCAGCGGCAAGCATTTGTTTCTCCTTCCCTCGGTGTAAATCGCGTCTCCAGCGTGTGTGATTGTTGGCGACGTCTTCCCATCTCTCGAATAGAGAGATACATACATACATGGATTTAGATAGATAGATAGATAGATAGATAGATAGATAGATAGATAGATGTGATTAAATATAATAGTACCGAAATGTGTAATTATGCCATGTTACTACGAGTGATACTAGTACTATGTACACCGATATTACTAATAATACGCTGCATATTCGTGTCATCTATATACACTATATTATTTTGGTTAATATATAATATATACCGGGTATTACTGCAAAATTGTCCAAATCGTGTAGCAGCAAAATTGTCCAAATCATGTAATAGCAAAATTGTCCAAATCGTGTAACAGCAAAATTGTCCAAATCGTGTAACAACAAAATTGTCCAAATCGTGTAACAACATTGAATAATTGTCCATCCCACAAAATGTTTAATATCTAAACAACCAATAAACTAATTCGGTTTCTTTATTCCAGGTTTTCAGATGAGACGTTTAGCCATCTTCACCCCGATTGTTGTATGAATCAATGAAAAACCCTTTGAGCTAGAAAAAGAACAGTTAAAAATATTTTTGTGTCAGCCCCAATATGTCTTCCCAACTGAGCAATGGTGTGAAGAAAAAAAATCATTCAAGCCTTCAGTAAGGGAGCCAAAATTCCTACTCTGGCTTCCATCTTCAAAGTCCATTCAAGAACCATTAAGAGAACGGTGAATAAATTTAAAAAAAAAAAGGAGACAGTAGGGGGGGAACTGGATCAGGAGGTCACAACAGGAAAACGGATCAACTTAGAGCTAAATACATTCTTATTGTTCAAAGTAGGGTCCAAATAGTGTTATAGAAACCTCAGAGAACCCCAGTAAAATACCTTTAATCATTTCTAAGATACACCGGTACAAAACTTAATCTAACTATTTTACTGTTACAGGATTTGAACAATTTTACTGTAACAGTAAAATTGTTCAAATCCTGTAACAGTAAAATAGTTAGATTAAGTTTTGTACCGGTGTATCTTAGAAATGATTAAAGGTATTATAGATATATATATATATATATATGTGTGTGTGTGTGTGTAAAGTTATTTTTAAATCGGTCTATTGCGCTGGCCGTTAGATGTAATTTTTTTTTAAACTGGCCGTCTACTCAAACATTGATGTCCCAAAAATAATGTTTAGAATGGATTCTTCAATATATATATAGGGTGCGATGGCTAATTTGTCACCATCTTATATTTTTCATTTCGCAACACAGAAAACTCACTCTGATCGTTCTGATAAGAAAAGAACCCCCGGGTTTCTTTTCCTGAAGTCAACGAAAAATTCCCCCCGACGGAATCACTCGACAAAGGTAAACTTTTAAGATGCAGGTCAGGGGGTTGTGGTTTGAGCTGGAGAGGGAGGTGTTCCGCCAGGTCTGCTTTCCCAGTACGCACACAGACACACACACACACACGGATACACACACACACACACACATATATGTGCATACACACAGAGTAATATATATATATATTAATTAAACGTTATCATTTCTTAAATAAGATTTCTCGGACATTCAGACCGGTAGACGAAAATAAATAAATATAGTATTTAATAAATAAATGGTGGATCTACTCAAATTTATGTAGACCCTAAAAAAAATGTTTAAGTGATATGATCTGTTGGACTGATAAATTAACAATCCTTTAACAATCCATCTTATATATATATATATATATATATATATAAAGGAAAAAGGCAATATGAAAGCTGTGTAGTTTTAGTCGGCGCGTTTCATCCAATGTGGACTTTTTCAAGGCAAAAAACAAAATGAATTTATTGAAACAAAGTATCTATAAACAAAAAATAAAACGCCGTTAGCAACTAGGAGAATTTAGAAACGCTATTATATAATGACTAGCAGCATAGCACGGCGTTGCCCGTGCTTGATTCAAAAATCGTACGACTCATACAGCAATCGCTATAACTTGACTTAAAATATTTTTGCCCTTCCTTGACTATAAATACGCGCCCTTTGCCGTGCTGATCTTGCTACATGCCTTACTTCTTGCCTATCTCACACTGCGAAGTTTTTCTAAGCTCTATACTAAACATTAAATCTGTTATGAAAAAAGAACTAAACAAAATGAACACAAACGATCAAAAAGGATTCGTAACTGGATAAACCCAATTAAAAAAGAATGTTAACAACAAATACTTTTTCACACCCAACCCAGTTCAGCGGAATTAGAATCAACATTGAGTTTAAGCAAGCGAATGAGCCAATTGGAGTAAAGTGCCATGCAGATTTAAATTTTTCCCACCTGTGACGAATGCAACTATCGATTTTTTTGCATGCTAGCATGCTAGTTAACATTCGTGTCAATCAGCTGCTGGCTCTCACGCTGGCCAATAGAATCTTCCTGCCTATTCGTGGCAGCCAGCTATAGGCTCTCACTCTGGCCAGTAGAAAATGGCCGCAAACTACATGAAAATTGCCGCAGAAGCATGAAAAAATCGATTATTTCCACTATCGATGGGAGTTGGGAAATGCAAAGTCGCTCTTGGCCTTCCCGCTAACAAATAAAATGTGCATGTAAATTTTGGTGCAAATCCGTCGAAAGTTGCGGCAGTGCATTCGTTACACACACACACACACACACACACACACACACACACACACACACACACACACACACACACATCCTGCCTTTTATAGATAGAGATGGGGACAAATTAAAAATTTAGTTTTATGTTTGGCCTCACTTTTTATTGACATGAAAATATCAAATTAATAACTTCATCTAATGCGAGATCAATGTTCAATGTGTCATGCCATATTTACAAATCAACTATTCGTCCATACATTGAATGGTTGATTTTCCTGTTGTATATCTCAAAATTCTTGTCAAAATCCCAAAAAGGATCTGTAATGTAATCGATCCTAACCAGACATCTTGACATCAATCATTTTCTCCCCAACATGCTTCCCTCTGTCTTTTCTACAAATATTCCCATGGCACCTGACGAGCGTTTACCCTGAATACATTAACTTAGGCGTGCTACTCGATTGGCAACTAGGTCCCACCCATTTACTGTTGAAATAGCTAAATACAACCGCCATTTCCACTTCAACAGTTTTTTTTCTTTCTCGCATTTCCCGCCTATAGAATTCTTACCGTTTCCTTGCTTCCCTGAAACTACAATCTTAAAAAATTTAAATGCAACGTCAATCGATATTTTCTGTCTTTTTGAACCCCATTCATCTTTTGTCCTTTCCTCAATCCTCCCTATTCTCAGTCTTCTCTTCCACTTTCGCTTTTACTCCTCGTATCTCCATTCCTACCAATGGCGTTACATGATTTAAAAAAAAAAATGTCTAGAATGGTTATTGTCCCACGCGCTCTGGGTCAAATTCTTTAGTCATTTCCAAGTGGTTCGTTGCTCGTATGTTTTCGTCTCTGTTCGTTGTATAAAAGTACTAGTAATTGTAAGCTGTGTTGTTTGGAAATAAAGGGGTGTTTTTAAAGCACCCCAAAAAACTACAATTACTACTGCTCCTATATAGCACAGATTAGAATGCAAACACAGAAAAAATCCTTACAAAGAACTCCATGAAAATGGCTAATGAATGAATCGGAAGTGATTAGGACAATATTCACTGTGGCCAATTTCGGCAAACTTTTAGTTTTCATAAAAGGAAAACTGTAAAAACACTGGAAAATCTGAATAAAAAAACTTATAAAATGTTTTTTATGCCCCACATTCAATAAAACACACACACATACATATTATTATTATTATTATTATTATTATTATTATTATTATTATCATCATCATTTCCTTGGATTTCTGTTGTATACATATTTCTTTCCGGGTCCCAACCAGAGACCTAAGGTCAGTAATAGTTTTATAACATTTTCCATTGCACATTTAAAAAAACAAAACAAAAAAAAAATAAGATCACACACATTTTACAGAGTTAAAGATCTCCGTAATGTGTGAGCTGTAGTTGGGAATACATTTTTTTTTTTGTATTTCTTTATGGCATGTCCTATAGTTTCTTCATCTCTCGAGCCAGATCCTGGTATTTTTCAATCTTTTCAGTTCCTTTGGTGTCCACTCTTGTATAGCATGGAACAGCAAAATCAATTATTTGAAAATTGCTACTTTCTTTATCCATTATTATTAGTAGTAATTGAACGACCTCAAGGAGATAGCAGGCTTCTGAAGCGATCCGATTTTCTTAATGGAGGTCGTATAGACATCAACGTCCCAAAGATAACTGAACATAAATCCGGAAGTTAATGTACTTTTTAGGCATTCAAATATATTTAGCCATGATATTATGGTCACCAAGAACAGACACATCGGCGAAGGGTCATTATTATTATTATTATTTCCTTTGATTTTCATCCGGGTCTCAATCAAAGTCAAAAATAGCTTCATGATACTTTCCAAATAACATTTTTGTCAAAAAAAAAAAAAAAAAGAACTCAGATCACAGAGATTTTACATAGAAAAAGCTCTTCGTATTGTGTGAGCTGTACTTACGAGTACAATTTTTTGTATTTCTTTAAAGCATAGTCTACCAGGAATCCCTTCAATGAGTCTATCGGAACCTTTTCCAATCAATCCGAGGGCTCCAACTACAACTGGAATTATTTATGTCCTCATGTGCCACATATTTGAGATTTCCATTTCAAGATCCATGTATTTTGATAGATTTTGATGATCTTCAAAGATACATTATAATCTTATATTATTATTATTTTTGTATTTCTTTGAGGCATTGACTACCAGGAATCGCTTCAATGGGTCTATCGGAACCTTTTCCAATCAATCCGAGGGCTTCAACTACAACTGGAATTATTGATGTCTTAATGTGCCACATATTTGAGATTTCCATTTCAAGATCCATGTATTTGATAGATTTTAATGATCTTCAAAGATACATTATAATCTTATATTATTATTTTTTTTGTATTTCTTTGAGGCATTGACTACCAGAAATCCCTTCAATGAGTCTATCGGAACCTTTCCCAATCAATCCGAGTGCCACATTTTTGAGATTTCCATTTCAAGATCCATGTATTTTGATAGATTTTGAAAATCTTAAAATCTACAGGGAAGTTATATCAATAAGAAAGCACGTTCTGTTCTTGTAGTCTTTGATCAACGATGTCTGGGCGATTAGCTTTGATTGTCCTGCCTGTGTGTATTGTAAAATCCCATAAAATTGTTACAGGTCCTATTTCTGTAACTGCGCCTGGGTGATGCTCATGTCAGTATCTTGTAGTTCCCTCCCGTAAAAGTTGTGTATTTTTTTAGTGCAGATATTGGCCCACTCTATCATACCGAGTTTTATATTCAGTGGGTGCTAACCCTGTGCAACTGGATTGTTTCTGGATATTTACCATAGAATCTGCATTTGGGGTCAACAGATTTTTTTCAGTATGTGTGCTTGGTAATTTCCAGTTATGTTCCAGTTAAAACATTATTATTATTATTATTATTATTATTATTATTATTATTATTATTATTATATAAGCTATGGATACATTCTCTGTTTTATATTCGTTGATTTTATTGAAATATAAGCGAACATCTGAATATGCTTTTCTATGTATCCGCCTGCGCATGCGTTTATTTGATGAATACACAATAACAATGTGTAAAAAATTCTCCCAACAATAAGACGATAAAAGAAAACACACACACACACACACAAAGAAAACCGATAGCAGGAAATAAAAAATATATATATTAAGGCTGCATAACGAAGCCATCAAATAAAATATCTTCGAAATGAAAAAATAAAACAATAAGACAAATAATGTCAGAAGAAAGAAGTGAATAACGCTAGAAGTGACGTTCAGATACCTCCTCTTCGATTGGTTGTATCTCATGATTACCCATCATGCCATTCACTAAGTCTCAGAAGACCATCGCCGTTAGAGATCTCGCTCTCTTTCTCGTTACAATGAGAACTTAATTAGGGAACCGCTCCTTGCTCGACTGTCTCCTGTCGTCCGCGCGTTTTTGGCGTTGCTATTTGTTCACTGAACCTTGTTTCCTGTTTTTATACGGAGGCCCATCGGCGCTAAGATTGTCTCTCTGCAGAACGATGGATGAAAGTGAATGGAATAAAAGCACACAGCTGGAAAGTGAGAAAGATTGTTTTGTATGGAGGATAGAATAGAAAAGAAACGAGTTTAAACAATGAGGTGGAAAGGAGAGAGAAATAGAGAACGTTTTGAATTAAGAAAGAGGGAAATGGCTTACAAAGAAAGATTTAAATTAGATAATGAAACATGACGGACAATAAATAAAAATGGAAAGAAAAATAAATAAACGATGATAGAAATAGGTAAAAAGTCCAGAGAAAAAAAATAGAGCGATAGTAAAAAGAAAAAAAGAAAGAATATGTAAGGAAAAGAAAAGCGGGTACTAAGAAAGAAAGAAAGAAAGAAAGAAAGAAAGAAAGAAAGAAAGAAAGAAAGAATAGAACATGTAAGGCAAGGAAGAGTGAATACAAAAAATAAAAAAATGTGAATGTAAATGTTATAGAGAGGGTTTTAAAAGAAAGAAAGAAAGAAAGAAAATGATGAGTTTGGGAAAGAAGGGAAATTAAATTTAATGGAAGAGCAGGAATGAGAGTTCTTGTAAAAATGAGAAGTGTTTTATTGAGGTTAGCTTCTTTGGGTCCATTTTCTTTTATTAGCATTTTTATTATTTCCCACACATTTTTTTTTATTTTATTTAAACTCTGTTCTTTATGCAAGCGCCAACCGACTGACCATCCACGACGAGATTCTCATCAAATGAACAAACTAAACACTAAAAAAACTGTGTTTTGCTGTTGGAAAACTCGCTGAACGAGAAACACTTTAATAATATTTGTTATTCAAGTTCAATTACAAGCAAAGGTCTTCCAAATATGGCTTGCCAAAAATCTCCTTCTTTTGTTGATGTTAAATAGAATTAGTTCCGCCTACTTTTAACTTCATTTAAAAAGATCGTTTTCGATTGTTTTATGACAGATGTCATATCAGCTTGCATTTGTCTAAAGTTCGTCAAAATTTACTTTATTTTTTTTTTTTTTGCTTATTTGAAAACATTGAAAATGGAAGTATGCGATATTTTCGGCATATTGTGCTTTTGTATTTTAAAGTGTGATCCCAAAACAAAATAAAAAGTGATTATGAAGAAGGTGGTGCGAAGAATCGAACGTTTCAAAAGTGTTTTTTTTTTTTTGTTGTTGTTTTTTTTTTTTTTTTCGTTGAACCGTGATTCACGGCTGATTAGACGAGTAAAGTAGCAAGTGATGAAATCAATAGATTCCTTGCGAATAATGGACATAAGACAAAGCATGAGATAACCAACATACTGAAACATTCCAAATCAAGCGATGAAATCACCTTTATATCCGTTTGGTAAGACGAGTCGTTTTGAATATGTTAGCTTCCATATTAGCTAAGTGAAAACAAAACAACTACTGAACCGTATTTTCATATTCTGTTTTTCAAGCAGGCAATAAATGTGTATATACAAGTGGTAATGGAACAACTACATAAAAAAGGGCTGAAGAAGGCCAGAGAGCACAACAGCCGAAACATGATAATAGTGGTCATGAGACAACTACATAAAAAAGAGCTCTTTAGAAGAAAAAAAAAGCTTACCTATAGGGTATCATTTATTGGGCTAATATGCACCTGAAGAAGGCCAGAGAGCACAACAGCCGAAACATGATAATAGTGGTCATGAGACAACTACATAAAAGGGCTCTTTAGAAGAAAAAAAAAGCTTACCTATAGGGTATCATTTATTGGGCTAATATGCACCTGAAGAAGGCCAGAGAGCACAACAGCCGAAACATGATAATAGTGGTCATGAGACAACTACATAAAAAAGAGCTCTTTAGAAGAAAAAAAAAGCTTACCTATAGGGTATCATTTATTGGGCTAATATGCACCTGAAGAAGGCCAGAGAGCACAACAGCCGAAACATGATAATAGGGAAAAATCACAAGATTAACTTCAGCAGATTTATTGGATTAACTGAGAGACCAACAATCAAAATTGCACAGTCTCTCTAACATTTTGCTTAACCAGACACCACTTCAATTTGCTTACTGCTCAGAAATCAATGGCTTTCATGCATTATTCTAAGCAGTCTAATAAAATTAAGAATGATAATATTCAGAAATGGAATATAGAGCTTGCTTGATATCCAAAAAGTAAAATACATACGTCATCTTCATCTACGTGCCGTGTCCCTTCAGGACGTGTATGATTATAACTCTCCCCAACTTTCTTTGTCTCCGTAATCTCCGTTTGTCTCCGTAATATCTTCCCCTCCTTCTGTCATTCAGTTATACAAGCTCCTTAGGTAGGTTACTCGCTGTTTCCTTTTTCTCCTCTTGCCTTCAATGTGTCCTTTGAGTGTCAAATTCTCCGAGTCTGCTTTCCTCATTATGTGTCTCAGTTGCCTTGCTATCTAACGAAAATGTAATTCATGCTTTTGTGATACTATGATAAGGTGACCTCACAGAAAGGAATGGCGTGTGATTTTATCTCGATCTCAATTATTTCGTGGTATATGACCATCGATAAAATCTGGGAGATAAGGTCTTCGAAATGGCCAGCTACTTCACCGAAAGGAGATAAAAGAATAAATAAAACAATTTGGGAGTCAAGTGACAACAAACTGGACATTGAGGATTTCCGGTTGGTGGTCTATGATAAGTTCGAAATGATATTGAGTTATGGACCGCCCGTAAACTGTGAGAGAGATTATCCCTCATGTTGCTCCGATACCGTCCGTTCGAGTTTCAAGCTGTGCGTCCTAATGTCAGGATGGACAGAAAGTTGGTAAAAAAAGAGGCGGGGAAGAAGAGCTGATCTGTTCTTCTGACATGACAGAGGTTGTCCACATGTCATCTACCATGAATAAATGCGCAGATGTATTGGAAGCCGGCTTCGAATTCTCATTTCTGGTCGTGGCGTTCATTTTTATCTTTCGTTTACTTGTGAGTTTGCAACGAGCCTTTCCAAGGTTTAAGAGCTCATCGACACGAAAGACAATGAAGACACAACCTGAGTTAGTCATTGGCCGGCCCGTGGAAACCTGGACGAGAGCCCCATTGTATATTTCATAGAGATTAATGCAAATATTCGGTCACAATTTGAACTCGCTGATTCCTCTTTCCACTTCGGTAACCATTACACTAACTATTGGCTTGTCTACCAAAATTCACAGAAACGGGAATTGATATTTTTGACAGCGTATATAACTTTGTTATTTACCATCCTTTAATTTATTTACTGTTTTAAACTAAGTTAAATATCTGCATCTCATTCAGAATTCAAGTACAGGCTAATTCCGAGTTTCATTGTTTACATTAAGTCCTATTAGCCATTTCTCAGTAAGCAGGACTGGGTGAACTTAAATCTATAAGTGCTATATTTTCTTTCATCTAACATTTGGTCGTGGGCAACTCGACGTGTTGTAATGGTTAGCAAGCTTGTCTCGCTAGAACAGCTACGATTGAGTAGTGAGTTCATACTTTTGGCTTTGTGCCTCAGCTAAGCTGCGCTAAGGAAATCGCTATATAACATTTAGTCTTGGGTTTTCATTTTGAGTCGTTGTGTGCATTTTTGTCCTTGATTTAACTCTAATGAGAGAGGACTGATGAACTGATTTAGCTTTTCTTTTTGTTTTTTGATCATACCATTTTAAGGTAATAGTTTTTGTTACTCCCCCACATCAGTTGTCTTCTTGCCTTAACATGCCTGTTTTTATCGCTCTAATAAAATTAGGAAATCGCTATATAACATTTAGTCTTGGGTTTTCATTTTGAGTCGTTATGTGCATTTTTGTCCTTGATTTAACTCTAATGAGAGAGGACTGATGAACTGATTTAGCTTTTCTTTTTGTTTTTTGATCATACCATTTTAAGGTAATGGTTTTTGTTACTCCCCCACATCAGTTGTCTTCTTGCTTTAACATGCCTGTTTTTATCGCTCTAATAAAATTCGTATACAATGATTCAGATTACTATATTGTATAGATTATCTTCCTGTGTGTTTAGAATAGACTTGTGACAAACTGCAACCACCGGCCAGTACGTCGTAGAGTAAAATTTAAAGATTTAATTCAGGAAACGCCGAGAAATACAATAGTTATAAAGCGCTTATTTTATTCGTTTTTTGGTAGTATGAATTGCAATTAAACTTCATTTGAAAGTATTTGGAGCTGTAACTCTGTCGGTAAAACTTACATTTGGGTTGATCATCATACTGCCACATATGATCCGGTGCTCCCACTATTTAATTTAATCTCCTTGATAATATCCGAAGACGAATCAGCAATATTATTGGCCTGAATCTGGCCGCTCGGCTTCACTCACTTTCCTACCGTAGTAAAGTTGCTCTCCTGTGCCTTTTCTATAAATACTTTCATGGTAATTGTTCTGCTGGGCTCTTTTCTATGTTGCCTAGAATTTTTTTTTAATTTCAGCACAGTACTAGACTGACGGCGAGGTCTCATCAATTTACACTAAAATTAGTAAACTACCGTAAATTCTATGCTGTTTTTCTCGCACTTTTCGCTTGTGGAATTCTCTTCCCATTCCATGCTTTCCACCCAACTTTAATCTTCAAAAATGTAAATGCAATATCAATCGCTATTTAATGTCCTCCTGCTTACTCTTCTTTTGTTTTCGCTCCTTCGCAATGATACTGTTTCTAATTCTTCCACACCTAGTAACACCTTGTGTCTTAGTAACTTTATTGCCTTGCATGGGGTGAACTCAATTTTTTTTTAAAAAGTGTCTTTGTAGGTTACTCTGGTCTTTACTGCTTGTAATCTAGCGAAAATTGACGTGTAACTTGTGGATATGAAAAAAATACGTAAATAATTTCCAGAAACCGTTGCATCAATAACTAGCAAGGATAGCCGGTTTTGCTCCGACCAATTTGCTTTTCTTTGCTCCACTGCACAGCACGGACGTTTCTGATATTTACGCATGGCGCATTAGCAATATTGACGTCATTAACAGAATTCAATTGGTCTGACTTTTTTTATAGTCGTTCATTTCATATACAGGATTCATAGTATTTGCTTGATTTTCAAGGTAGCTACTAAAAATGTCAACCTGACGTTTCTACAATGCTTTTTATCTGTCAATTGGTATCAACAATACGCCAACTGTATACGCGCTCTAAGGGGTACCAATTTCCCGCCAAAAAAGGAACCATTTGTTTAAGTAATTCTATCTAACTTTTTGATCTTTGCGCAAAACGGTTCTTTTTCTACTTTTTGAACACTCGTACAGACAGAACCAATGTTTATATTTTTCGACGCTGTTGCAAAACTGAACCCTGTCTACCCTTTGGACTCTCGAACAAACTTGATCCACGTTTGCCTTTTTTGACTCTAGGGCAAACCGAAGTTATGTCTACCTTTTGTACTCTCGAACAAAAATTACATGTCTGCCTTTTTTTACCTTCATGCAAACCGAAGTTATGTCTACCTTTTGGACTCTCGAAAAAACTCTGCCTTTTAAACTCTCGTGCAATCAAATCTATGTTTGCCTTCATGTTGCTTATGAAACTAACAGAAAAATAACCTGGAAAACCTAGATATGTCATAAAATCAAAAGAAACCAAACATTGATCGCTTCTCTTTACATGCAAGCCATGATACAAGTGCTAAAGTGGTTTGTACTTTCAGACAAGAAGACGGTTTGAGTTGAATAAGGAATTTAATTATAAAAACCCTCAACAGGGCACATTGCTTATTTGTAAGGCTCATAAAAGACCAGGTTGAAAATAAAGAACAAAACATCTTTTTAAATTTGATTTTTAAAGATTTATATTCAAAATTAATTTTTAAGCAAAAAAAGTTCAAAATAATTAGATGAAATGGCTAGATATAACCGTAAGTTCTATGCAGTCGTTCGCTTTTGAACCGACTGTTCGGTTGAACTCTCTTCCTACGGACGGGAGGAACCCGAAGGAGGCTACGCCGAAGAGCGGAGTCTCCTTCGGGGAGGTAAAACCGGCCCTGAAACCGTTTATACGGGTTCAATGGGTATATTTTTGGCCGAGCCCATGGGCTCGGAATGCCCACGTTAAAAAGGCCTTGTGCCACATGACACCCTCGTGGGGAGGTGACTCAATATCGTAAGTTCTATGCTAACTTCTATGTTTCTTCTCTCGTATTTGTCGCTTCCGTATTTTGCTTTCTACTCAGCTTTGATCATCAGAAATTTAAATGAAATGTCAATTGTCATCTTCTGTCCTCTTGAAGTATGTTTTTATCCTCCGCTTTCCTTCATAATGTCTGTCTGTGTGTCTGGGTGTTTTAGACTCTTTTTAAGACGTTATATATTTGTGACTTTATCGCCTTGCCTAGTAGTAAAATGATTTAAAATTTATCTATCGCCATTAAGAAGCGCTAAATTGGCTAAGATATGACATATGCTGGTAGACATAAGTAATAGTCCAGCTGGGTTTTTTGTTTGTTTTTTTTTTTTTTTTGTTTTGTTTTTTTGTTTTTTTAACGGCATATAAACTCCTTATGGGTCATTTAATGCAGAACTTTAAGTTTCTATAGAGCTTTAAAATAATAAAAATATATGTTATTCTGCTTTCACAGTAGAATACATGGTAGATGATACTCAGCTTTTGTGCATAAACATGTTTGTGTGTACATAATTACTCGGAGGCGATGATATGTGTGTTTTATGTTGTAGTTTCGCTTAATAAGTTATATTTTAGAATACAATACTTTAAGACATTGTAGGATATTATATGGATTAATGCCATGAAAGAGTTCTTTCATGTTGGCTCTTTGGTTGGTCAGTTGATTTATTTTATGACATATCAACCTCCATGGGTCATTAAAAGATTTTAATAATTTTATGGCTTCAACTAAATATATTTTGAAGGCAGTTGTATGCCTTCAACTACAGATAAAATGTAATTGTTGGTGATTCTTTTCTTTTCTTTTTTTAAACTTTTCACCCAAGCAAGGTGGAAGTGCAACTAGCATGCAAGGGGTTACAGAGAGTGGGAGCAAGAATAAAGAGCCATGAAGGAGGAAAGGATGAAGAAAAGGACGGGGAATAGATCAAGACAAGAAGATGTCGATTGACATTGCATTTGAATAGTTGGAGATTATAGCTATCAGGGAAGCAAGTAAGAAAAAGAGAGTTCCACGGACGACAAGTGCAAGACATGAAGCTATTGGAGCAGAAAAGAAGGGCAAATGGTTGATTTATAGATTTGAAGGATGGACTCGGACAAGAAAAACTTTCTGGCGTGACACAGGGAACCAACTTTCCTTGCGATAGATGAAGCTATTGATTCAATGTATTTGTTTTATCTCAAGTCAGCGGACAGTGTGAAACCAAGCAGTCGCAAAGAGGTGCTCTCGTGGAGTTGGGCATCAGACATTCTAATGGAAGGCAGGGAGGATTCTCTGTGGTGGATTACCTATATATTCTACTATAAAATGTATTGCTGACCATTTTGCTTTAAAAAATGTACTCTCGATAATTTTACTACAAATAGATATTTTTGCTATTTATTTGTTTTTTATATCTAAATGTATTGCTGTTATTTTTACTACAAAAATGTATTTTTTTATTTTCATAGTGTTTTACTATTTGCCCATAGCTGGGACCCTAATTGGTGCTACCACGCTGGATCAGGGTGGACCTGGGAACAACGGCAGTTTAGAGGTGTTTCCACACTCCCCAAACCTCCAATCTTCCGATCAGAAGCCTTGTTGCCGGATGTTGTTCATCAATTGACACCGTTACTTCGTCATGCCGTCATGGTTAACAAACTTCTCACGCTGTATAAATTACCCCTGACTGTTGAATTCAATCCTGAATGGGGGCGCCATAATTGTTTTTTTTATATATATATCGAAGCAATGCGTAGTTTTGACTGGTTGCGGGGATTGCAACCCTGCAGCAGCACCTCCTTTATTTCACTAATGTGGCAGGGTTGTTGGAGGTTAAGGCCTGTGTGACAACAATCGCGGGTATTGAGCAACCCAATTGTTGTTCTTATGTACGCGTATGGGCACCCCACAATAAAAACGACCTTGTGTCATATCCTACCTTTGTGGGGAGGTTAGTAAACGCCCACCACATTTGATGCGGACACAAACATGTATCACGATATTAATTAATTACTAAGAATGAGTTCGATTTTCAGTAGGTGTTCCATACTTGCAACATTGTGTCACATCTATGCTACGCTTACTAAACCACTAAAGTCGTATTTCTAATGTTGTTCTTACTAATGAGATCGAGCTTTGCTGTTCTCTTGTGGGGAGGTTACGATTAATCCCACGTGCCTGTGACGTCTTCAAAGGTGCAGTGCCGAGGGACTTAGCATTTTTTCAACCTTGGTTCATTTACACACGTGGCTCTCACTGTAATCCCGACCTTGTAATATTTTGCGTGGGGTTGGTGCACAAATAAATACAGTCCCGCATTTGATGTCACACTTTTTGAAGCATTTTCGAACACACGGACAGACAATCAGCTTTCTTTATATATTAGATAAGATTTTCACGTTTTTTAGCAATTCTATACACATAAACTTTGAACTTTGTATATCAGATGGTCAAAATATTACAGCAGTCTATCTGTATGGCTTATCAACCCTTTTCAGGTTATTTAAAGATAGAAAACATTTTTAGATTGTAAGAATTTTTGGGGGGACATAATAATGATTTAGTGGTACAAGTTTTACCAATTGCCCCATAGATGTAAACGGGGAGATGTGGATTCATACTTTTTCCTAAGGGTATTTACACGTAAGCGGATATAAGGAATCCAACAAGGACTGGAACTCGGCTCTCCGAGTAACAATTCCAAGCTATTATGCATTACACCATCTGCACATCCAAGCTTACAGCAGCAGGTATTCCCAATCGGTCACCCATCTAGGTACTGACAAGACTCGACGTTACTTAACTACGATGATCGTATGGGACCCGGTGTTTCAAAGTGATTTGGTCGTAAGCCAGTTTGTATAAAGCCAACCGAAAGTAGAGTTGGCGTTTGAAAAAATATTAAATAAATATCATTTATATTTTAATGTGAAAACCCAGAAAATTTCGCTGAAAGTAAACATGTTTTTAATTTCCAAGTACGGCCAGTACATTGTGGCTACGTTCAATATTGATGTTATTAAGGGGCTGGCTTCTTGTTTGGTTGTTTTATAAAATGGCTTCTATTAAGTCCAGAAAAGAAAAAAAAACGCGTACGCAAACAAGAAAAAAAATTCTACTAATATATATATATATATATATATATATATACATACACACATACATACACACACACGCACATATATATATATATATATATATATATATATATATTTTAACATACAACGTGTGTTAGCACGTGCGATACCCTGTCTTCATCAGCCGCCGACCAGAGGTGATCTCACATATATACATACACACACGAAACCGTAGCCGAGTGGTTATGTATAATATATATATGTGTGTGTGTGTGTGTGTGTGTGTGTGTGTGTGTGTGTGTGTGTGTGTGTGTGTGTGTGTGTGTGTGTGTGTGTGTCAAGTACAGATAGATAGATATATATTAATAGTAGTAATAATCTTATAAGTATAAGAAATTATACTCGTTCGGAAAACCTTCGGTGTCTTGATTTGCGAATAATCAAACCAATACCAAAAAGGAAAAAAGGTATAAAAAAAGAAAGAACCAAGAACATGTACGTTAGCCGAAAATAATCGTCTAGCATCCAAGTTCAAAGCCCAAAGAAAAAGAAACCGATACGAGTAAGCAAAATAACTAAATAAAGTGCTCGATACAGTGAGTAGAGCAGACCTAGTTAAACCTAGACGATCTGCTTAGGTGAAACCTTGGTAGGTTTGTCTGGCTCTCTGGGTTTAACTATATATATATCCAAGTACAGAGTTATAATTCTGACTTACATGTATTAAATATGTGTAGTGATCGGTGGTACTTTTTATCAGCGTCTAACTTCACTGATAAATTGGCACTTTGAGAACAATAATAAATTATATATTTTTTCTCCTGGTTTCATTTCTGAATTATCTTAAAATAATATTAAATTTTATACTTCGTTAACTACAGAATTTTAATTTTTTAATTTTAAATTCAACTTTTATGTTGATTTCTAATTTGATTTAATGCACTAATAATTTGTACTCATACCAGAGTAAATTATGATGTTATTTTAATTAACATAGACTTCTATTCTGACTGGTCATCATAGATTACGTAACAAAGTTTCCCCTAATGAGGGAGTTTGGTTGGCTTTTGAACTCATAAAATCGTTTATTTTCCATTCAACATCATCACTTGATAAGACACCACCAATGTTAAAACAAATTGCAATATCATGTATATGTTATAAATTTGAATATATATATATATATATATATATATATATATATATATATATATATATATATATATATATATATATAATATTAAATAAAGAAAGAACAGTAAGATATATAATCCGGTGTTCTTATTAATATTTTTATTTTTACAAAACAGTGCTCAATGCAAATTTACAGAGCATAAATATAATAAATTAACTGATCTAAAAATATGGTTCCATCGCTACACAGGAATTACCATGTTTCAAAAGCAGGAACTAAAAAGTTCAAATTCAAATGGTTGTAACGGATTCTACTAATTTTAAAATCGATAAAATTAGAAAGATATTATATAGAGAATATAAATTTGAGAGAATTGAAAAAAGTAAATTTCCTTGATATAACATTAGATTTAATGAAAAATGTATACATACCTTATAAAAACCTAATACTAACCCTTTGTATATACACCCTAAATCTAATCATCCTCCATCTATAATTAAGCATATACCTTTATCTATCGAAAGAAGAATAAGTACAAATTCAGCAAATGAGAAGGTTTTCTAAGAACATATTAATTTCTATTAAAAGATAGTGGCTACAAAAGCCCAAAACTAACTTGCATAAAAAATGAAAATGGAAAAACAGAAAAATAATTTGATATACACCCCCATACAACCAAATGTTTAAGAATAAGTTAGGACAAAAATTCCTTGCGTTAATCGTTATTAAACATTTTCCTAAATATAGTAATCTCAGTACTATTTTTAATAAAAACTCCCTAAAATTAAGTTACAGCTCTACTGAAAACTTAGAAAAACATAATGCTAATATCTTGAAAAAACACTTAGACCAAAACCAAAGAAATTTAAACACTATAAAAATAAAAAGAGATGAAGATAAACAAAAATTATGTAACTGCAGAAATCCCCGTAACTGTCCTCTAAAAAATAAATGTCGCACGGAATCATTAGTATAACAATGCAATATCTCATCTATTGAGGATCCAGACAACGTAAATGCACAATGCTTCAGTTCAAAAAAAGATTCAATCAACATCAAAGTTATTTTAGGATAAATAAATACCGGAATCAGACATCCCTGTCGAAATATTTCTGGCACTTAAAAGAAAACAATAAAACGCCTACAGTAAAATGGAAATTAAAAAGAAAAGCTAGAATATCTAGGTCATTAAATGACCCATGTCCTTTGTGCATACATGAGAAACTATATATTACAAGGTTTATAAAAATAAAAATTTACTGAATCAAAGAAATGAAATGGCTATTCTTTGCCGACATTGTCAAAAATTTTCCTTAAATAATGTTTAAAAAAGCTGATAAAAGAAATATAGATACTTATATTTGATATTTAATAATAATTTTTAAATAATTCTATTACATTTATTTGTTTTAAAAAGAAGTATAGTTTATTAAAATTTGAAATAATATTTTAAAATTGTAGTTCAATACAACGTATTCTAATCCAAACACCCCTTTTAGAAAGAATCTTTATGTATACAAATACAAAATTAACGGAAAAAATGCCCAAAAACAGTTCGTCGTTGATAAAAACCAGACGACATGCGTTGAACCGATGTCATAATTCGTTGAAAAACTCATATTTGATGCAATAGTCGACAGTATAAATGAACGCTCCTTGTCAAAATGAATGGATTTCTCCGTATCCTTGGAAACAAATATTATGAATGTATGGGCTTATAAAACTCAGTAAATTTCAAAATAAGTTATTCCAAAATTCACTTGAAAATGAAACAGAATTAGGGACTTTAATTTAATTAATAATTGAATTTGAAATTTTTTAAGTTTCTGTTTTTGAAAGATGGTAATTCCTGTGTAGCGATGGAACCATATTTTTAAATCAGTTAATATATATATATATATATATATATATATATATATATATATATATATATATATATATAAAAACATGGCCGGATGGTTAAAACGCTTTCTGACCATAAGATCCGGGTTCGAATCTCACCATGGTTGATTTGTCAGGAAGATGAATTCTTGATGCTACCGGAGGCGATCACAGCGAGCGGCACCAGTGGAAAGTGCCTGAAAACCATACCACGGTTTGACCCAAGCCTTGTTACTGAAAATGGTTAAACGGAATTCTTAGATTGTGCTAGCACGAAATCACAAGTCATCGTGCCGAGGGTTTAAGCGTACTGGCTACTGATCACGCTAAATAATGTGCACTTTACATGAAGCTGTAACTAAGGTCTGCTCGTCATAGTTGCAGTATAAACCAGTGTCTCTGGGTGTTGACCAAACCCAAATCTGCTATAGCAGGAGTCTTCATCAGGGATTTGTTACTCGCCCTGGTAGACGGGCATCCTCGGATACGAGTGGCCAGCTATTATATAAAAACTCAAGTAAACGTAATAATAACAATCAGCAAGTAATAAAACAATCAATGATAAATAATGAATAAAAATAGCTAACAAACAACAGCTACAAAACTGCATTAAGATCCACAATTATTTCCACGCAATAGATCCTAGAATAATTTGAAACATAACCGTTACCGCCAACGCAATAACCGTTAGAATAATACAATAGACCTACCCATAATGCACCATTTACAAGCATATATAAATAGTCAAGTCAAAACACAAAACTTACCCTGAACATTGCGCTTAAGCATAAGTCTGTTGCTGCTGGGTATTGACCTCAGTGTACATTATATATATATATATATATATATATATATATATATATATATATATATATATATAAGACAACTTATTTTAACCAACGAGTTTGATCCTCTGATGTACTTTATCAAGCCAAATGTACGTATTTTAATTACATGTATTTATAAGCAGAAGTAAAATGTAAGTTTTACAGATTTTTAAAATTAAGAATGCTTATAAATATACTTCAGGCTAACTGAAAGTCAAGGTAAATTATAGAAGATATTAAGTGATGTAATTTAATGTCTAATAGACGAAAGTCACTAAATGTTTTCATTGATTATTTTTTCTTTATAATATTTTTCTTTATATTATTTTATCTTAAGAAATTAAGGTATTATATTTTAAATAAAGCGGTGTTGACATTCACGGTGTCACAGTACCATATATAAATGGGTGAGGGCAAGTGTGATTCATTGGGTCTCAATCCTAACGTCACCGCCCCATACATAAACGGATGCGTGGTGGTTGGATGATTTTAACTATTCGTCAAAGTTATTTCTCTACCGTTAACATTCTCTATTATCCCCTTACTACGCTACCTATTTAAGATCTTAGCGTCTAGTCGAGCCATTGTGTACATAACAAAACTCGAAGTGTGAATTCGCTCGTCGGAAATAATGACCAGTGCCAGAGTATGATTGAAGGTGTTTCAATTCTTGGTGGCTAAACGAAAGAGTTAAGGAAAAAAACGTCAAAGCTTTAAAACTTTAGGTGATTTTGGGCAGCCTTTTGGTGCGAGATTCTTTACACCCTCGACGCGTGTTTTCCGTTATATTCACATACGACACAAATCATTTTAAGAGTTTCCTCGCAACCATGAAAACCCGTAGTTTCGGGCATTCCACGACGTTCTAATTCCAAAGAACTATCTGTTTCCGGTTTCTATTACACGAGGCTGACTTCCACTCTATGGTACCAACAACATTTAGCCGTCACTTTTGGATACCACTGGCGTTACGGAACTTAACTTTCTTGTTTACTGCGAAGAACGACTGGACATTTTAAGTCGGTTCTCTCTGGTTTCTCTCAAGTCTTCTTTTGTTCTGTCCTCTCTATCATCTAATAGACGACCGGGACCTCACTTCTGCTGTGTCTGTTACCGATCTAAATGCTCGTGGCCCCTTTTTTCAGCTTTGTCTTCTATCTGGACGACCGAGAAACCTGCTAAGCTCTGCTGACACAATCAGCGATGTGGAGCTTTGATACCTTGTCTTTAGTTCTGCTGCTTCTTTCCCTGACATAGACGTTCGAAACCCATATCGAGATGCGATAATTTCTATTTATATGATTCTGAATTCACGCTTCCTTCCAGGGAGACCCGACTACCTGTCAGCATCCATCCTGTCAAAGAAATAAAGAGGTTGAAAAACAATAGCACAATCAATCATAGAGTTTCAGTAATATCCCAATTCTTCCCGATTTCATAAATGTTCAATATAGTATTTATTATAGCACGCTAAGGAAAGTGGAATGAGAAATTAAAATGTTCCGTGATAAATGGAATAAATATAAATATAAATATATTTTTCATTTTTTTTTTTTTTTCAGTCGAGTTTTGGCTAGCACATTCCCTCTCGTTACATTGCTTGACCTTTGGGATCAATCAAAAGTTAGTTTGCCAGCCAGGTTTTGACTTGACACATTCCAGTTTGATAAATGTTTGATCCTTGCGGTCACCCAAAAGTATACTTCTAGCGAAGTAAATTCATAGTTTCAATTTCAAACCATTCTGACTTCCCTAATCAATTTTATAGTTCTAATTAACATTTTTGAATCGTTCTTTCTTTATTTTATCTGCGCATTTCTTTTATTAGCATTTTCTTAATCTGCTGCCTTAAATATTTAATCCTTATCTTAACTATAAATCTTTAAAACAAAAACTAATTTTCAGAATTAATCCTATAAGTAACCCTTAAACCGAACTATTGTTCTGAGCCCTAATTCTTAAAATTAAAACTAACTTTTAATTTTCCCCTGCCTTAACATCTAAATGTCGTAATTATCGTAATGTTTAATTCCTACCCTTAACCTAAAACCCTGACCTCTAACCGATAACCCTAAGCCAATCTGCAGTCGATATGCACTGCATTTTCTAAAATCATTGAAATAGGTTCACTTGTTTAAAAATGGGAATGTATTAAAGTTCACATAAGCAAGAATCTGTCCGTTTCGCACCGATTGTAAAAATGATTGTTTCATCAACCAAATTATATCTTGCGCCAAGTATTGAAAAATGGTTATTGAACACAATTAATCGATATTCAGTAATTGTAATTCCCATTATATTTACTGTGTGGGAACGTTAGAATTTCCCCACGTGGAGTTTTCAGGTTCCAGAGAGAGATAAGGACTTTGAAGGTCATTGTGATGAGATTGTGGATTTGACTGTAGCGGTTAAGGTTTGGCTTAGAATTGGTATATGATGTTTGTCTTTAGCTCATCATAGCATCAAACCATGAAAGAAAGAAAGAAAGAAAGAAAGAAAGAAAGAAAGAAAGAAAGAAAGAAAGAAAGGAACGAACGAAGGAACGAACGAACGAACGAAGAGAAAAATATGCCAGAAAAGCAACAGCAAATGAAAAGAAAGAAAGAAAGAAAGAAAGAAAGAAAAGAAAGGGAAAGGGTAAGGGTGTGATACAGCGTTTTAAATTAAGAAATATAAATGACAGGAAAGGCTGGCAAAGAAAGAAAGATGTTGGGAGAAGAAAGAAAGGAAAAAGGGAGTTGGTGCTGCGTCTTAAATTAAGAAATAGAAAGTAGGAAAAGGCTTACAAAGAAAGAACGAAAAATATGTCAGAAAAGCAACAGCAAGTGAAAAGAAAGAAAGAAAGAAAGAAAGAAAGAAAGAAAGAAAGAAAGAAAGAAAGAAAGTGTGTTGTAGCGTTTTAAATTAAGACATGGAAAAGAAGGAAAATTTGAAAAAGAAAGAAATAAATATGTTAGGAGAAGAAAGAAAGGAAAGGGAATTGATGTGGTGTTTTAAATTAAGAAATAGGTAAATGGCATACAAAGAAAGAAAGAAAGAAAGAAAGAAAGAAAGAAAGAAAGAAAGAAAGAAAGAAAGAAAGGGAAAGGGTGTGATGCAGCGTTTTAAATTAAGAAATAGAAAAGAAGGAAAAGGTTGACAAAGAATGAATGAATGAAAAAAAAATGTGTCAGGAAAAAAAAAAAGAAAAGAAAATATACCAGGAAAAAGAACGTAAAGAACATAAATATTGAAAACCTAAAACAGAAATAAAAACAATGGTGAAATTAAGTGAAACATGAATAAATGAAAAAAAACAATATAAATAATTTTATCATGTTTAATACAAATGTACAGAGTATCAGCGAGAAAATAAAGCGGGCCAAAGTAAAAAGACAAAAGAAAGCTTAAAGGACCGCGGGGCGAATGTGAAAGTAGCTTTGTTGTGGAACTCTTCCCGTTTGGAAGGTAAGAATAGACTATGTCGATTATCACCAGGGCTCTGGGAACCTCCCGAGTCCATCACTTGAACTTTGCCTCCGACACCCTACCATTCTCTTAGTGTTGCACTCGGGCGACCCAATCAAGGCCTATTTGGCAGCAGGAGTAGCAATACGACGACGACGACAATAACAACACCACCATCACCATCACCACCACCACCAATAATAATAATAGTATTGAGCGTAGTCACAACAGCCAGGGATGCAATTAATCTCAGAAATACAAAATGGAGCTGTTTAACAACCGCTAAAAAAGCGAATGATAAATATTTGACAAGACATTTTTATTCATTTATATTTTTATTTTTCCTTTATTCCTCACCCTTCGACTTATTTCCACTTCTACCCGCTCATCCCCTCCCTTCTTCCACTCCCCTCTCTCTCTCTCTCTCTCTCTCTCTCTCTCTCTCTCTCTCTCTCTCTCTCTCTTTCAGTATTTAAAGAAGGATTGGATATCACATTTCAGTTTTCTCATCTATTCTCTAACCATATCGAGTATTCGGTTGACTTAAGACTCATTTATTTCTATTTCATTTTCTGCTTCTATCTATCTATCTATCTATCTATCTATCTATGTCAATCTCTTCCTTATCTATCTATCTATCTATCATCAGATCTATCTATCATCAGATCTATCTATTTATCTATGTCAGTCTCTTCCTTATCTATATATCTATCTATCTATCTATCATCAGATCTATCTATCTATCTATTTATCTATGTCAGTCTCTTCCTTATCTATCTATCTATCTATCTATCTATCTATCTATCTATCAGATCTATCTATCTATCTATCTATCTATCTATCTATTTCAGTCTCTTCTTGTGTATCTATTCTAAAGGATTACGGGAGGCGAGTTCAAGTCAAGTCGGAAGCTGCTTCTACATTTCTTACCGTTGCTATTTTCTTAACGTTACTAAAGTATAAAACGAACTTCGCGTTGCAATAAAAGAAATCAATAATTAAGATAAAAATTTATTTTAAAAAATTGATAAAAACTGCTTTAGCTAAGGAATTCAAACAATTGAAGTTGATTATTACCGCGTGAGAGTACAAGAAGTGTCTGGAGAGATACAAGAGCATTGAACCAGAGGGTCCTACTCTGAAGTTGATAAGAGTTTTTATTTATTTTGATACAAATAAATGTCTCCCCCGAAAAATTATCAAAAACTCTGAAAATAGAAAAATATAGAATGAAAAACAATCAGGAAACTTAACAGAACTACGCAAAAACCGTTAGATTTTAAATTCTGAAATTCCAGCCAGAAAAGAATGGGAACGTAAATACATCGCCAAACAGAGAACATATATATATATATATATATATATATATATATATATATATATATATTGTACATATTTATATATATGCATGTACTCGCTTATAGTATGTATTAATTGCTTGTCTGCCACTCATGACCTTCTCTAGAATTATATTTCAAATCACATTTCACCATGATCAAAATTCACACTTTTACAAGCTTTATTTTTATTTGTTATGTGTTTTTGAAATTTAAAGATAATTTTTTATTCATCATTTATTTACTATTGCCTGAGGAAGCATATTTTGAGTGCTGAAACATGAAAGCTATTGTGTAGCGATTTTTAACACGTTTTTGCAATAATCTCATATGAAAAATAATATTAAGCTCTACTCTGTATTGAGGTCATTTCTAAAAATTAAAAGCTACAGACAGTGCAATTATTTGTTCTTATCCCATAGCTGGATATATATATATATATATATATATATATATATATATATATATATATATATATATATATATATATAACTCAAACACTAATATTCCATAGAATATTAGTGTTTGACAATGGAATATTAGTGTTTAACCCTTTTATATTATATTCTTGCTCTGTCTTGGGACATTGAGCTCTACCTGTATTCTATCTTCTTGGATATATATATATATATATATATATATATATATATATATATATATATATATTTGAATTGTTTGGACTGTTGTCCGATATGTTTGTTGCCATATTCACGACGTTTCGGCCGTCGTACGCAAATGATTGTAATTTCGAATTTAAGCCTTTATTTCGTTCACCGGAGTAGATTGTTCTAGTTCCACGTGCCGTGTCTCATCTGGATGTCTCAGTATCAGTTATCGGGCCAGGTATACCAAAAATATTTAGAATTGTCCCACCTGAAGTATATCGAGCCATCTAACACCAATGCAGAAACTTACGACTCATTCCTTCAGGCTTGGTATCAATACTTCCTGTTGATTTAAGGAGAGCCCGTCTGGTCGCAGAAGCAGTGAGACGTGCTCTTCTCCGAGAAAGAATCCAGAACAAGTGTTGGATAAAAGAAGAAAAAAAAACTGCATTCCGATATCTCCCAGAAGATCGAGTCCTTCTTCAACAGAATTTCCGACGAAGAAGACAGAAAGAGGATCGAACATGATCTGCATAAAATCCTTCAGAAACGAATTCGATGCAGTCATAGCCCGCCAAATACAAAAATTAAACAGATTGAAAGATCAGAAGATGACGCACAAGATCCATCCCCACCATCAAAACCAAAACCCACACCAACAAGTGCAGGTAGTAATCAACATCAGTCAACTTCAGATGAGTGCATCTGACGAGTACTGAACAAGGGTCTCAACTTCACAACAACCATTGAGCAAATACCGAACTTGGATATTATTGCCCAAATCGGAGTGCTAAGACGGAAAGTGAGACAAATACTGGAAAAAGCCAAGCTTCCCAAATAAAATTGCACAAAACTGGAGAGGCTAGCAATCAAAAACCTGCTGACTTTCTGTACGCAAACAACACACTTCCGAATGGTATCCGACATATATCGGCGAGATGAAGGCTTGACAATGAGCTCGCCATTATAACCAGCAATTGCTAATATATACATGGAACACTTCGAGGAAATGCCATTAGAGTCCACATCACTAAAGCCAACTCTATGGCTGAGATGCCTAGATGTCACTTTCATACTCTGACCACATCAGGAAGAGGTTCAGCTACTACTGGAACGTGTGAACTCAATAAAATCATCGATACAGTTAACAATGGAGAGAGAAACAACAAATTTATATTCCTGGATTTACTGATATCTAGAACAGTGCAAGACATTCACCGGACAATACCTCAACTTCCACTACCACGACCCATATAGCGTAAAGAAAGGGATCATCTGCAGCTTACAACATCGAGCAAAAGTCATAAGAGACATATGAACAAGAAATGGTCAGTATAAGCAGTACCCTACACGGTAACAACTACCCTGGGTACATGACAGCAGCTCCGACAAACTGGGATAGACTGGCGCAAGAGAAACTCAGAAAACAGCCTCGGTCTGCCTAAGCTATGTGAAGAGATTAGAGGATAAAATACAAAAGACCTGTGCTCCATATAATATCAGGACGAGCTTCAAAAGTGGTTCAACACTTATGAGTAAGACCTCCCATAGAGTAAAACATGATGTAATAAATATAAAGGAGAAACAGGCCGTCTCCTTAAGATAAAACTGCAAGGAACATCGTAAAGCCGTAACACGAAAGGAAATAGAAAAATGAGGCGTAGCCTACTAAATATGGAAGGAAAAGAGAGATCATCGCCTCCCTGTGGAATGAGATTGAAATAATAGACAGAGAACATTACTGGAAAATACGAAAACTTAAGGAATCAGCGCATAGGCGAGGCTACAAAATTCTGCTAAGGCAGCCAAGTATAGAAATGAACACAATATGGGAAGCAGTAGTATGGAGTGCTAGAGAAAAAAAAATAATAACAACAAAACTTCAATATGAGCTTTGGTAAAAAAAGGTGATTGCCCAACAGGGTAAATGGTTCAGTGGCTGAATCAAGTGACTTGATCCAAAGTGTTGTGAGTACCTAGACACAACTGAGATGAACAACAACTTGTTAAGTTGAAGGGAGAAAGCTGATATTAATACCGAGACACCAGGAAGATAATGTAGAACTAGAACAAAAAAATAAATAAATAAAGGGTTCAGTTCAAAATTCCAATTACCTGAAGAAAGCTGGAAATGACAACAGTCCAAACAATGTAAATAATTACAAAACCTCATCTTAGATATATATATATATATATATATATATATATATATATATGTGTGTGTGTGTTGTTACATAGGAATAAAGTGTTGCTGCCGATACTTGAGTCTGAACATAGACCGCCAGTGAACAAATACAGGCGATCCTATTATTGAATTAAGTATACCACGTGACCATAGAAGAAACGCAAATATGAGAGGTAGCGTGTGTCTAATTGATCGCCATTTCTAGTTTATCCTCTATTACTATTCGGTTCGTCATTTCTATTCAATCCTCTATTACTATACGGACCGCTATTCTCTACTCTATTCTCTATACTATTTCTCTATTCGGATCATTATACGGATGACTATTCGATCAAGTACTATTAGTGCGGTTGATATTCGAAGGCGTCTGACACCAGCATTGTTCAACGACGTCAGAATAGTTGTATCTGAATAGTTCTGCTACAATGAGCGTTACGAAAGTGACAACGAGTATTCGTCGACATCACAGGAGTAGCAACAAGTGTTCTTTTGACATCACAATATATATATATATATATATATATATATATATATATATATATATATATATATATATATATGATAAAAATATAGTTTTAAGATATGCTACATTCATGGATAAATATGTAAATATAAAAAGTGGACATTGAGCTTAGCTCCCAGCTATTTCACGTCCTGAAGATTGAGTTTAAGCTTGAAACTGACTTTCGCTGCAATATATATATATATATATATATATATATATATATATATATATATACAGAGAGAGAGAGAGAGAGAGAACTACTCCAGTTTTGTTTTTGTTTCTCATGTGCATTTGAGCGACATAATAGAGAAAATATGGTTTCCGACAGTTCGAAACTGCTACTCCTTTGTAGGAGAATCCCTCATCTGGCACGGTGTGCTTAGATTGCTCGGCTACAATGTGGTCTCAGGCTCGAACCCTGTCGGAAAGCCATTCGAATGCGCAAGTCGGTAGACATAATTCATAATTGTTGGAAAAAAGAATAGGGCCTCTACTGAATCATGGGCATCACAAAATAACATTTAGTTTAGTGGGATATAGTGTCAGACAAAACATCCATTGATTTCCTATGTACATAAATCGATTACACAAGTATCATTTATTTCAACTGACATCGTCAGCATATTTTTTATTATATTCGTCCAACTTAAATATAGGTTGCTGCTCAATCAGATTTGTGGGGAAACTGTCTGCAGATGAAGTATTAGTTGTTTTGAACATCTCTAGTCATTATCAGGAGTGTGAATTAGTTGCTAGTTTCTTAGAAAGAAAAAAGATTTTATAAATTTAATGTTGACATTTGATGAGAGCTCTGTTTTTTGAGGATACCCGTTTACTAGGGCGGGAAGCCAATCCCTAATTCGGACGCTCGCACAGGCAGATTTGTGTTTGTTCAACACCCACAGAGCCCACCTGTGGTTTATACTGCAACTGAGCAGACCTTAGTTACATTTTCTGGGAGAGAGCGTGTTATCTATCGTGATCAACAATCTGAACAAGGCCAGCACGTTCAAGCCCTCGGTCACGATGACTTGTGACTTCGTGCAAGCACAGCCATCGACGGTCTCCCAAGTGTTCCGTCTACCCAATTTCACTCAAAAAGCTTGGGTCAACCCGTCTATAGTTTTCAGGCACTTTCCAAAGCGTAAACCCTGGTATTGTCTCTCTCCAGACCGATAGCTACAGGAAGTCTCTTTCATGACAAACCAAACATGGTAAGATTCGAACACGGGCCTCATGGTCAGAAAGTGAACTTTCGACATTTACATGCCTACATACACAAACACTTAAGAATATATGTTGTCATTTGAATCCCGCATACACAAACTAGTATTATTATATACTTACATTCATAAAACATTATTTGCAGCCGATCACGGAGGAGATCGAAGGTACTTGGGTTAGAAAAAATTACGACACCTTCCTTGATGAATTTCAAGTTAAAATCAAGAAGCTGATTAGAGAACGAGAAAAGGATTATTAAAAAAATAAATAGACATATATTGTTTAATAAAACATGTTTGAATTATATGCTGTCAATATATATATATATATATATATATATATATATATATATATGTACTTGTCTCTGTGTGTGTTAGTATGTGTCATTCTATAAAACAGTTTCCTAATTTTATATCTGTCCCTTACAACAAACCAATTATTATCCGAGAAAAGAAATAAATTGGAATAGAATAGAAAAGAATTACCGTGATTCTCTATTTGTAAGTGTAAAATTTCAGGTGGGCATATTTACATATAAGCCTAGAGATACATAATCGTAGTCATGCATACACATAAAACAAATACACACGTTTATATAACTATGTAAATATATATATAATATATATATATATATATATATATATATATATATATATATATATATAGTCGTGCTTATTTATACATGTAATATGTTTGTATGTATGCATACGTGCGTGTTTTACATATTTATGTACTTATGTATATGACTTATGAACATAGAGACCAACATATCTATATATATATGTATATATAGACATTTAATACACATATGCATGCATGTATAATTTTATATTATTGTTAAGACGTAATCATGTATAAATACACGTATATATATATATATATATATATATATATATATATATATATATATATATATATATATATATATATATGTATGTATTTGTAATTATGAATATACAAATGTTTATATATATTAATGTACGCATCTACATACGACCACTGGAGCACATACATATTTATATACATGTACATACTATATATATATATATATATATATATATATATATATATATATATATATATATATATATATATATATATATATATGTATGTATTTGTCGGTGATTGTGTGCACAATCACCAACAAATAAGCATAAATATTTATACATACAGCCATATATATATATATATATATATATATATATATATATATATATGTATGTATGTATGTATGTATGTATAATCAAGTGATATATTTCTTCGTAAATGTATTAATTGTAAATCTAAAAGAAATTCTCCACACAGAATTACACCGTAGAATTGCTGTGCGGTGAATCGGTCTTTGAAAAAGATGGTGGCGGGGACGCATGCGCAATGTTATAAAAAAAAAAAAGGCATAAGACAAGTGAGCATGCGCATAGAATCATGTGAGCAAGATGGTGGATAATTGAATGGCAGCAAAAGAAAAAATAATTATGTTTTTGGGGAGGAATGAAAGAAGCGGGAAAAATGTTGAGAACGGAATGTAGGGACACAATAGACAGGTACGGTTTAGAAGATGTGGTGGGGGGGACGGAGAAAGTGTGTATAATTCCTGAAAATAAGAAGGAGAAAAAGATGGTGAGGTGATGATGCAACATTGCGAATAGAAAATGAAGGAATGAAAGAACAGTGTAAGGTATCAATGAGATTAAAGTTGAAAAAGGACGATTCCAAAATCTGAAGAATCGAAAGAAAAGAAATAATATGAAGAAAGAAAACAAACAAAAAAGAAGAAAATAACGAGTTGTGAAAGAAAAGGAAGAAGTTAATGGAAAAGATAGAAAATAAGAAAGAAAGAAAGAAAGAAAGAAGATTAAAAGAAGAGAAAGACAGGTTTTCAATGAAATATCAGTAGCTAAGAAAGAAGAAGAAGAAGAAGAAGAAGAAGAAGAAGAAGAAGAATGAATGAATGAATGAATGAGACTACAGGTAACTAAATAGGTGAGAAGAATATTATCAAGATAAGAAAAAATTATTGAAATAATAAAATTTTGTTTACAGTGAAAAAAGAATGCGCTAAACACTGTACGTAAGAAAATGGGCGAGGTGAAAGATAGTCAAACGAAGAAGAAAATTGATTAAAGGAAATTTATGAAATTGAAAGAAGAAAAAAAAAGAATGAATGAATGAACTTTAGTATTTGATCGATAATAGTGATTAATTACATAAAATTTAATTCCCATATCTCCCCAGCTTGGCCTGTCTATTATAAAGCAATGATTTCTTACCAACCATTCCCTTGTTTCGTCAGTTTTATTCGCTCTTGATGCTCAACTGTTGCAGCCCTGTGCCAAACTAATTAAAGCTTAATACACATTTATATATTTTTGTTGCTTTTTTCCTTCTTTCCTTTTTCCCGTTTTTCATTCGCTCTTTTTCTCCTTCCACGCTTTTCTTTCCATTCTGTTCTTTTTCATTTTCTTCTCTTACCCTTTCCTTCCATCTCTTCTTTCCTTCTCTTTGCTCCTTTTCTTCCTTCTTCGCGTTTCTTTCTCCTCTTCTCTCTCTCTCTCTCTCTCTCTCTCTCTCTCTCTCATACTGTTCATCCTTTTTTTCTTTTTCTTTTTATGTTGCTTCCTCTTCCTGTTCGTTCCGCCATTTTCTCTAATACTTTTTTTTTATTTCTGCTTCTTGCATCTACGATCGCATCTTCGGTCCTTTTGGATTTTCTGTATTAAACTTATTCTCTTTCATTCCAGTTTTAATCATTTCTTCTTCTTCTTCTCCTTCTTCTTCTTCTTCTTCTTCTTCTTCTTCTTCTTTTCCAAGGCCCCTTTTCCTCTTCATCTATATTCGCTTTCTCCTTTCCCTTCTCAGCTCCTCTATTTCCTTACTCTTAACTTCTGTCCCGCCTCACTCATTCTTCGCTTTCTTCTTCTTTGTCTTTATTCTTCTCTCTCTCTCTCTCTTTCTTTCTCTCTCTCTCTCTCTCTCTCTATCTCTCTATCTATCTATCCATCTATCTATCTATCTCACTCACTCACTCACTCTCACTCTCTCTCTCTCTCTTGTTAATATTTTCCGGTTCTCATGCCATCACCGAAGTTAAGCAATGTCGTGCTTGGTCAGTACCTAGATGGCTGACCTCTTGGGAATTCCAGGTGCTCTAAGCCTAAATGTGCGAATGGTGTAAAGAATAACGGCTCGGAATTTGAAATCGGAGAGCAGTCACTTATGTGCCATGCGTAATACACACTTAGGCGATCATGTATCTTTTGATAACTGACTGACGAGGCAGATTTTTTTCCAGCAGTAGGTTGCCATTTCTTTCTGCGGTAGACCAGTTGCCATCCAAGGCTAAAGAACCCGGTTTTTCCTGCTATTTACCCATTGCTGATGGTAGGGTAGAAGAAGAGGATTCATACCTTTTCCCTTGGGAAAGGTATGAATCCTCGGATTCTTCAATCCGAGCCGCTATCCATTACTCCACCGTGCCTCCAGAGAGCCGAGTTCCAATTCCAGTCGGGTCTATTATAGTCACTTAATCACAAATAAGTAATCCACCTCTCCTTCCCCATCTATGGGTTAATTAGTAGGACTTGTATTAGTAAATTATTATTATCACCAAAATGCTCTTGCGATCTAAAAATATATCTAGCTTTATATTATGCTAATTTTTTTCTTTTTCTATTCTCTTTTTCTACTGGCTCTCATCTTATTCCCTACTCTTATCTCTCTCTCTCTCTCTCTCTCACACACACACACACACACACACACACTTCCTCTTTTGTCCACTTTCTGCTTTTACTTCATTTTTCTATTCTACTCTTACAATTTTCCTTGCCCTCTTCTTATTTCCTTTCTTTTTCTCTCCCTATTATCCCCTCCCTCTTATTACCCTTAATTCTCCTTTTCACTGTCCGATTCACATTTCTTCTTCTTCTTCTTCTTCTTCTTCTTCTTCTTCTTCTTCTTCTATAACCTTTGTTTCTTCTTCACTCTGCATCCATTTTATTTTTTTAGTTTAACTCATCATTCTATTTCTCTTTTTCTTTTCTTATTCCTTCTCCTTTGATTTGTCTTCTTTCACTTTCACTTTCACTTTCTCTTTCTTCCCTTTCGTCAACTCTTTTCTTCTCTTCTTTCTTATATTCTCACAATTTGCTTAAAGATGCAACAAGCGGACCGGTGGTGGGCTGAAAGTCACCGCGAAAATAGACATCCGCCAATCCACTTATAACAGAAAAAAAAAACGCTACATTCAAAGGGAGGTAATTGTTTAAAGGAGAAATTCACGCCCGCGCTCAAAAATTGGGATTTATTTTTCTAAAATAAAAAACTCGGGAAAAACAAGAAAACGTACGTACGTACGTACACACACACACACACACACACACACACACATATATATATATATATATATATATATATATATATATGATAAAAATGTTTTTTCAGATATGCTATATTTATGGGTAAAAGTGCTCAGTATCATGGATACAACGTGTGTAAATATAAAATTGGACACTCAGGTCAATACCAAGTGAGGGCAATCTTTTTCATATTTAAATGCAATCTTTATGAATATTGCGTCCAAGCATGAAACAGACTGTCGCCACTCAGTGACGATTTATATATATATATATATATATATATATTATTTGATTAGATGCTCCGTTTATTTTAAACAGTATTTATTTCGTCTACTTTCAAGCGTAAACGAGAAAGGTTCTTAAAGAAAATGTGCTCCGGATAGGATTCGAACCTGCGTTCCCCCGTTGAAGTTGAAAAATACGTCGGATTAAAGAAAATTATTAAATTCATTAATTAATTCCAGCGGTTTCTGGCATAGTGAGCTGTGGACGGAGCAACACATATCTTGCTTGAATTATTTTTATTTACATGTTATTTTGCATAAATGGTCACATGTTACATTTAAAAGAGGCTCATTGTGAATCTTTCATCTTTCTTCTTACCTATGTCCCCTTGTTTTCAATTACTAATCTACATTTGATCGAATTTATATACCTACCATAGATCTACTTCGATCTACCCTTAATTATTTGATTATCAGAACTTAATAATGAGATTTTCAAACCAAGGTCGCAACACCGGCAACCTGTTGCAAAACGACTTCTACCAAATCCAGATAAAAGAGGCAAGGTGTTTTTTTCTTCTTTCTCTCTCAGTTGCCGTTGTTTGGTTTAGGAATAACGTTTCTTTTGCTTAAGTCACCCCCACACACACACTCGTAGCCTTACTTTCTGAGGGAATTTGCTACAATATGAACCATTGACAAAAAAAATTGAAAAAAGCAGTTCGTATACGACATGTTGCAATGAATCTATCTTGGAAACAGCACCCTATAAAAATCAGCTCCATCGTCACCTACCTACCGTTTCAAAAGACGCTTGGTGAGAATAATTTTATAGGGCATTCTGGAAGAAGTAATGACGTTCTTTTTTGGCAACCAAAATATGCACACATTATCATTGGTCGGCCATTCAAAACCTACAACCAGCAACTACGTATCTGAAGACACAAGATGGTAAACTAAAACCTGCCAGAGTTGATGCATAATAGTGAAGATTGCAAGATCTTGCATAGTCGTGAGAATCCGTGCAATCGGCACGCACTAGTAATGATGATGATGATGAGGAGGAGGAGGAGGTGTTGGAAGTGGAGGAGAAGGAGGTGGAGGTGGTGGAAGTGGAGGTGGTGGAGGAGGATGAGGAGAAGGAGGAGGAAGAGGATTGTTGTATTCATATCCAAATGTTCACCTTATAAATAGCACAACTGCTATTTATAAGGTGGACATTTGGATATGAATACAACTGGATGCTAAACTAAACCTAACCGTTGGCTTGGATTTGTATTCTTGGAATATTAGCCCAAATACCCCCGGCCCGGGTGTGGGGATTGGGCTTCTATCCCGGGCAATACCTCTCCCCTTTATAACCCAGTACCTGAGGCGTCCCCAAAAGGGAAGTACCGAGCGGGCTTGGGAATTTTGCGCGATGTGGCCGATAGACCCACTTTAAACATTGACCCTATGTCACATCCGGTTGCGACGTGGGTTGTATTCTTTGAATATTAACTTATGCCCCAGGGAACGATTTAACTCCCCCACCAGTCAGTACATCTCTCTCGGGAGGAGGTTGGTTATTGCCCTGTGTCTGAGAGTTCCCCAAAAGGGGAAGTGCTGAAGGGTCTTGGAAATTTTTTGCGAGGTATAGCCGTTAAACCCCTTTGAAATCTCGACCATGTGTCCCATCCGGTTGCGATGTGGGCGCCCTGGTAAATACCAATAATACTAATCTCGAAGATGAAACTACTAGAGAAATACTAGTGAATACATTTAACTAATTGTAGTTTACAACAATGATGAACATGCTTCCAGACTAACATAAACCATTCGAGACAGAGGATTACAGAGTGATATGCACCACTCCAAGATGAAATGGGCCGCTAGAAATGAAGGAAATGGCCTTAGAAGGAACCGGAAACCCAATCCTAAATAGGTAACAAGCAATAAACCTTTGATTCTGTTTTCTTGACTTTCTGAAATTATAACGTGTTAAAAATAAATACAGCCTTTATTTTTTTTTAAGAAATGAATTCATGGAATGATATTTATTTAGTCTAATAGGAGAATTACTAGCAGACGTTAGGTAAGTAATAATCCAAGTTTTTGATTTAGAGTTACGCGTTAGTTAATGCATATTGAACATTTGTGAAGCTTTGTGAAATCGGCTATAAAATGGAGACCATCCTTTGAATAGCTTGTTCGAATTTTCATAAATAAATCTTTTATTGATCAGCATGAAGCTTATTCAATTTTATTTGCCTTGGACATGGAGTTATTCTGATACTCACATTTTAAATGATGTCGTTTTGGGGAGAGCACCATATATATATATATATATATATATATATATATTTATAAATGAGCATCACATCATTCTTTGGATTAACAGTATTTTAATGCATACATTATATTCTACTAGCGATGTGATATCGCCAATAATAGCATTAATATTGCTGCTTGATTCTATGCGTGATTATTTCTTTGTATATATATATATATATATATATATATATATATATATATATATATATATATATATGGTGGACACTCCCGTCGTATTCGACGTATGAGGGTCAAGCAGCTCACTTCCTAAGAACCGATAACCAGACACCAGCACATATGATTTGATTATAGTGGTGAAGGCTTTGTGCAAAACTAAACTCTCTCTCTCTCTTTCTCTCTCTCTCTCTCTCTCTCTCTATATATATATATATATATATATATATATATATATATATATATATATATTATAATTTTATCATATAGACAAAACCATTTTACTCACTACAAAGATGCCACTTCGTTTCGGTGCATTTCAATTGTGCCTCGACGGATGAGAACCAAAAATAGTTATGAACAATTCTGCTTGTAAGCAAGCCATATGTGAAACGTCATTTCCTTTTTTCCATTTGTTTGGGGAAAAAATTTACATAAAACAAAAAATTGACGGAGTGAAACAATAGTGCTTGTTAATAGCAGTTTGGTGAGGGATGGATGGCGTGTTGAATGCTGGCTAGTCTGGGAAGATTCCTTACCGATAACCACGGTCAAAAGTTTACGCACAGCATCTCACAAGCGTCCTAAGAGTGAGGGGTTGGGGGAGGTTGGAATAGGAAATAGTAATACGATGGAGTAGGTAGGAGGGATACATTTTAGCAACAGTTATAGTAGTAATTGGGAATGCTTCTTTTTTTTTTTGGTCTACTATAAGAAAAAAACAAGCTAAAGCTAAGATATATTAATGGAGAGGTGTATAAGAGGGTAGGAAGTATATCAAAGAAGGTGAGTTATAATTTTAAACGTTTAGAGTTATGCAATTAAGAATTTAGCAAGATTATAATGTTAGATCCTTAATATATGTCTACAAAAAAAACGGTGGTTTTATATCTTTGGTTTAATAATTGGGTGTTGTCCAAAAATTCAATAATACATATTTTCTCCTGCAAACATTAAAACCAAGGTCTGTCATCCTTATATTTTGCAGTAATTTGTGCATCGATTGCATCTTCATAGTCTACAGTAGCCTGTTGACACTGCAGATTGCTTTCGATGCAAGTAAATTCTTCATGGTTTTCAACAATTTACCTCTTCAAAATTCCTTTTTTGTGGGGGGGGGAAACAATATTACAAGCAATACATTTGACTCTCGATAAAAACCATCTTTACAAAAATACGTCAATGAAACTTGATCTAAAAACTGATTTCACACAAAGAATAGATATTCTATTCATATGAAGCTATTTTAAAAGACTTGTCAGCATTAAATAACACATTGAGGTTGATATGCCGTAAAACAATATAAACTAGACCATACCGATTTCGTCTTTTTTTTTTTCCAGAAAAGCAACTTGCAACAAACAAGGACCACTTTTTATCATCATCATCACCATCATCGTCAGTCCCATGACCGGCTGTTGGGGGTGAGCCCGCGAGCGCGAACGGGCGCATTCATACATTATTGATTAAGTTGAGTCATCAACAATTTCCGTTTTTCTTTATCGCCTTTAGTCTTCGAAACATCCAACACAATTACATTTTATTCAGTTTTACATTCACCGACATTTGCAATGACTTGTTGCCACTTGTGACTTTTAGCTTTTGAGTTAAATTCTGCAAGTTTTGATGCGAAAAACGTTTCAACAAAGTCTTGAATTCGGTCTTCATCAGAGAAAGTTTTCCCCACCAAAGCGTTTTGCTGCGATCAAGAACAGGTAATAATCGGTTAGTTCAAAGTCAGGTGAATCTGGTGGGTGGCAGTAGAACAGACTAACCTAGATCCAACGTTTGTTTTTTTTCTCTGTAATTTTATTGCTGCATACAGCTTTGTGTTTCATGAAGAATAACAGCGTTTTTTTTCTACTGACGAGCACAGGGCGCTTTGCGACTAAACTCTTATGGACACGTTGCAGCTACTGGACGTATAAATGTACATTTAATGTTTTAATGCATTTTAAGAATTCTCAATGAATAATACCTCGATATTTCTATCTCATGCACATCATTAACTTTCTTTCATGGCGCTCAGCTTTTTAGGGTTGGTTGTGGAGATTTATTCTTGTCTATCTAATACATTTACCGTTGATTATAGTTAGTGTTCTCCAAATTTATTCGTAACTGCCCCAAATATGTAGTTATGATGATACATTCGTCATTGCAATGTCCCCCCTTCTCACAAAACGGGATCATCCTGGGTATGCGATAAACTACGTCCAACAGCAAGGCCTCTGATCAAGAGGTTTTGAGGAGCGTGGAACCACCTCTTAATTGCTGGTGTTCCCAGGTCTACCCTGACCAAGGGTGGTAGCACCTGTTAGGGTTCCAACTATGGGTAAATAGTTAAGCCACAAACTAGGGTCAAAACACTATGAAAGTGTAAAATTGGGTTTAATAACAGCAATAAACTTTTTGAGGAAAAATTATTACCAGTAATACATTATTACCAGCTATATATTTTTTTAAAAATTACCATCTATACATTTTTGAAGGAAAAAATATTACCAGAAATAGATTTTTGAAGGAAAAAATATTACCAGCAATAAAAATTGTCGTCATTAAATAACCCATTGTGGTTGATATGCCTTAAAACAAACCAAACCAAACCAAAGAAAACGGGAATTACTTATGACCCAACCTAATATTTACTCAGATGTAAAGAACTTATCAAGTTGAAAACCCGGTTCTCTTCCGATCATTAAAATTAAGCAACGTTGAACCTGGTCAGTGCTCAGATGGATGACCGCTGGGGAATACCAAGTTCTTATGCTAACAGAAGACGTCGATATGTGGAAGTGCTTCTAAACTGACCGGTCGCAAAACCTACCTGAAGTTGTGGAGTGAGAGAAGGGACATAGAACAAATGTAAGTATATTCATTCTTTTCCCAAAAGTATTAGCGAAAAATGAATATAAAATGTGGTTTGGGTGTACAGAATTATCCTTAGCAAGCCACTGTTTTATGCTTTGAATATTGTACCATATTAATGCACATCAAATTTTTAATAGTCATCATGATACATTCGTCATTAGAATTGGTTCCTAAAAAGAGAAATTCCTTATGAGTCAATCTAATAATAGCTACGGTGAACGCTATCGTCTTTTTAACTCCTAAATCCTCTATCAGTAGATCTTACTTATAAAACGCAGATTGTGTGTGTGTGTGTGTGTGTGTGTGTGTGTGTGTGTGTGTGTGTGTGTGTGTGTGTGTGTGTGTGTATTGGATTGGATTTCCTACATTTTTCCACCGATTTCAATAAAACTTCACAGGACTACGTAAAACTACCTTGTGGTGGTTCTGACAGCGCCAAAAATTGGAAAAACACAATTGTTTTTGCACAAAATCAATTTGAAAACACGATTCTGTCGCCAGAATGAAAGGGGGACAACTCATATCGAGTTATACTTACAAAAACCCAGGGTGTGTGTGTGTGTGTGTGTGTGTGTGTGTGTGTGTGTGTGTGTGTGTGTGTGTGTGTGTGTGTTCGTTTATATATGGGATCAGATTTCCTACATTTTTCAACCGATTTCAACAAAACCTCACTTTTTTTTTGGCAGGTAGTGTTTCTTATTGTCTTGCACATTTTTTTCTTTATTTTTACATTCAGAATGCTTTAAAAATTCAATTTACAAAACAATTGTTTATAATAAAATTCTATTCAATCGGTAGACTCATAACGATTGGAAACAATGTTTTTGTTTGAGTTTGGCTTTGACGAATTCGTAAAAAAAAACAAAAAAACAAGAAAACTAATTAAGTCATGCGTGTCCGTCAACCTTAAACAATAATCTTTGTCAATTTTATTTTTCAGTCTTTATGATGGTCGATACGATACTTACTGTTACATCCCCGGGCAACGCCGGGCTCTACTGCTAGTATTTACTATTCTCAACTTAGCCACCCAAGAGCTGTAAAAATGATGCACCTATTGGGAATTAAATGGTTTGCGAATATAAACTCACTATGGCTGAAGCTTTTTTGCGTATTTTTACCATTTGCGTACGATGGCCGATTCAGAATTCTGATTTAAGGATCGGCCTCGATGTATGAACGATAGGTCAACTAGTGTGCATAGATCTCGCTTGAAAAGTTGATCAGGAAACTTGGAACAAACACGGAAGCTTGAGCCACTAAGAAAAATCGAAATCTATTCAAGTCCAGACTAAAAAGAAAATGAACCATTCGTTTTGTTTCTGATTATTGATGTGATAACAGCTGGCCAGACAAGTGCTGCCATTACTGATTTTTTAGCGCGTTTTTTCCCGCTTTTTTCTTCAATTGTTATTATGTGCTGCCCTTCCTCTTACCGCCAACCACATCTTCCTCAGTATTCCTCTTGTTAAGTCTGGAGGTGCTTCCCTAGTTAAGCGTACCCCCGATTTTAGGGGTGCTTACCTAGTTAAGTGTACTCCCGAGGGTCGTTTGCCAGAAGAGGCTGACTGATGAAAGAAATTAAATTTCTAGATATTTAAGTTTCTACTTACTGTATTTACTTGATTTTGACAACACGGTCTCGTAGCTCGCATCTTCGGCTGTTCCTTTTGTTGACGACCTTGACATGCATTTTATATTTTTCCGAATCTTATAAATTCTCTTTACTGCAATTCTTTTAAAAAACATAAAGAGACACAAATAATTTACCTTCATTATAATTTATATTTTAGGTATTGTGGTAAAAATATATCGTTTTATTTTTCACATCAATAAAAGAAATCGTTACAAATCGATAAGTCTCTATTGATTATGGGAAAATATCTATTTTCTGTAGCCCGGTAGTAAAGATGCTCCAAGTTTTTGAAATTTTTTCAGTGATCCTACCTTGCTACCGAATGTTACACAAGGTTATTTTAAAGTAGGCTTAACTCTAATACCGTGAGAAAATTTCTCATCACCGCTTGGGGGCGCCTCAAGCACCAGGTAAACTGTTTTAGTGTTTTCAATCGTTATTACCAGTTTATATATATATATATATATATATATATAGAGAGAGAGAGAGAGAGAGAGAGAGAGACAGACTTTAGCTTACCTTATAAATTTGAATTGTTAAAAAGGGCTTTGTGAATTTTATTTGGAAAATAATTCAAATGCACACACAACCCAAAAAGAAAATTTGCTTTTACCTTAAAAGAATCAGGTTTCTCCCAATGGCAAATTTATTTTCACAAAGTTTCAGAGAAATGTTTTCCGTAAGTGAGTGGCAGAGCTGGATTTCATAAATAAAATGCTTTATTTTCCTCTTCATGAAACGGAAAAAAAAGAAAATCACATTTTCCTCTTACAAATTGTTCATGTCAAGTGATTCAATGACATTTGTGGAAAAGCCACAAAGCCATCGGGATCCATGATAAAGGCAATTCATTTTATTTTTCCATCATTTGGTTTCTTTTTAAAACTAACTAGTTCTCCAAATCTCTTATAAGCAACATCAACATCAGGAACGTAGATTCGAATATGGCCAAATCTTTGGGGTTTAGCATTTTCAACATATATATATATATATATATATATATATATATATATATATATATATATAAAGAAAGAACAGTAAGATATATAATCCGGTGGATTGACGATGAAATGAAACTAATGTCTTTAATTTAATTGCAAAATTAAATTCGAAGCTTTTAGCTTCCATTTTTGAAACATGGTTAGAACTGTGTAGCGAAAAAAAACATATTTTAAATCAATTAATTTATTATATATATATATATATATATATATATATATATAACGAGTGTAACAGCAACATTGTCCGAAAAGTGTAACAGATAGGATAATTGTTCATTACACAAAGTGTTTAATATCTAAAGAACCATTAAATAATTGAGTTTCTTTAGTCCAGGTTTTCAGATAAGACGTTTAGCCATCTTGACACCGTTTATCGTAAGAATCACTGAAGAACCCTTTATTCAGCTAGGAACAGGTTAAAATCACTATGTTTTCCCAACTGAGCAATGCTGAGAGGAAAAAGATCATTCAGGCCTGCAGTAATGGTACCAACTCTGGCTTCCATCTTCAAAGTCCATTCAAGAACCATCAAGAGGACGGTAAATAAATTTTAAAAAGGCGGGAACAGTAGAGAGAAAAACTGGATCAGGAGGTCACAACAGAAAAAGGGATTACCATTTCAACTTAGAACTAAATACATTCTTATTGTTCAAGGTAGAGTTCAATAGTGTTATAAAAACCACGGAGAAGTCCAGTAGGATATCTTTAATCATTTCTTAGATACAAGGGTTCAAAGCTTAATCTAACAATTGGACAATTTTGTTGTTACACAATTTGGACAATTTTATGGTTATACCCTATATATATATATATATATATATATATATATATATATATATATATATATATATATATATATATTGTAAGCCCCTCCTCAAAATTTTAAAGTACTCCTAGTTGTCAACATGTATCTGTTGCTCGCTCCCAATAGGATTCGATAGGTCTGCCTATCATCCGGTTCACACTCCTCCCTGGTCTTTTGAACAGGAGTAGATGTTTATCCCTTATTTCCAGTTTAGGGTTGGGTTTTTGGTTTCTTCTAAAGTCTACTTCCACACTATACTTCTAACGTCTGAACCCTAAAATGTTATTTATTAATTAAATCTTGACCTCATCAAGTTCAGAGTTAGCTGTTATCTTTCCTACATAGCCCTAAAAATCTTCACTTTTTGCCCTTTCTTAGGCTAATACAACACCGTAACACAGTCGCCTTCAACATTGAGTGGCTCTTGGGCCTTCTATTAGATGAACATTTGTAAAAGAAAAAAAATATTATTATAGTTAGCACGCGGTGTGTAGCACGCTGTATGTGTTTCGCAGTGTGGCACAGTCTAGCTCAACTCTCGTGGGAGGCAAACGAAAGAGGATTATGCATTTTCGGAAATCCTTGGTGATTATCGCAGGTTTATATGTCATTTACATTCAGACTAATGTCTTCACCTTTGTTGTTATTGTCACTAGGTTTTAGCCGTTGAAGCCTTCTTCGGGTGTCTAATGACCCGTTCAACCTTCAGGGGATGTCGAACTGAAACCTTGGATAGATTGTTCTCGTTCTGCCATCTATATCAAGGTTATTTCATCTTGTTCTATTTTTAGTACAGCTCTGCTAATGCTCTCCCTGTTTCCCCTGGATCTAAGTCTGTACTACCGTGCCCTGGGATTGAACTCATGTCTACCGAGTACAGAAATTAAAATTGCTATTACTATGTCAAATTCAAGAACCAATACTTTAATTGACTAGACTATGAGATCACCCTGATTGTAGAATTTGCCGCTTAAAACCTGAGGTTCTTATCGCTCATACTTGTTGCTCATACTGTCATGCTTGACCACCTTCACTACCTCTTTTCTTATTGCTGCTATTAAAGTCCTACTGCTCTCTTCTGTCTTTTTCTCTGTATTAATAGTTCCTACATGGTATATATATCTACTAAAAAGCCCCCTGAAAATTTCACGGTTTTCCTATTGAAATTTCCTGATGAAACTTAATTATTAAGTTAATGATAAAATAAGCACATGGCGAGTTCTATAACAATAAAATATCCGTAGAAATTCCCCTATCACGTCGTTAAATATTTGAGCTTAACAACTTTAACAAAATATTGCAATAAAAATCATAAATATGAATGCTGGTCGTTATTTTAAAAAGTGGGCAGAAATGAAATGATCTGAAATTGACAACTTTTTCCATTTCACTGAAACAGACGTTAAACACTTCTGTCTTCCCTTCTAGATTTCTTTCTTTCATTTTCTCACTGAAATCAAGTTGTGTCTCTTCTCCTCTTTCCACACGATCAAAACGGGATAGTCTATTATTTATGAGGTATTGGCAGGAGGCGTTAAACACTTCTTTCTTTCTTTCTTTCTTTTTCTTTTCTTTCTTTCTTTCTTGCTTGCTTGCTTGCTTTTCTTCTTTCTTGCTTTCTTTCTTTCTTTCGTTGGTTTTCTCACTGAAATCAAGTAGTGTCTTTTCCGCTCTTTTCTCGGAATCAAATCGGAATCGTCCATAATTTATGAGGTATTGGCAGGGGACATTAAACACTTCTGTCTTTCCTTCTTCTTTCTTTTTGTCTTTCTACCTTTCGTTTTCTAACTGAAACCAAGTAGTGGTTTCCACCTCTTTCCATGCAATCAAAACAGAATAGTCCATTATTTGAGGTACTGACAGGAGACGTTAAAAACTTTTTTTCGTTGGTTTTCTCACTGAAATCAAATAGTGTCTTTTCCCCTCTTTCCACAGAATCAAAACGGAATTGTCTCTTATTTACAAGATATTGGCAGGAGACGTTAACCACTTCTTTCTTTTTGAGGTCTTTCTTTCTTTCGTTTTCTCACTGAAACCAAGTAGTGTTTTGCCACCTCTTTCCACGCAATCAAAACGGAATAGTCCATTATTTCCGAGGTATTTGCAGGAGAGGTTAAACACTTTTACCTTCTGCTCTTTTTCTTTCTTTCTTTCTTTCTTTCTTTCTTTCTTTCTTTCTTTCTTTCGTTCTATATTGTGCGTCTGAAAAATAGCGCTTCTATTAGGGTCGCCAGACATCTCGGCCTTTTACCTCGGGGAAGTTCAAAAATTCAAAAATACCGAAGACCAAGGAGGTGCAACAAAAAGCTAGTACCTCTTCTTCGGGAGAGAGCCGGGTTTATTGTCCGACGTCTGCGGTGTCCCCAAAATGGGAAGTGCCGAGTTGAAAAATCAACGCTTCTCTGCCGTTTGTCAGAGATCAAAGTGTAGTATCTGTTCTCATCAGCTTATTTTAGTCTTTCCCTCTCCCTCTCCTCACTTCCTTCTTCCCTTCTTTCTTTCTTTTTCTCACTGAAACCAAGTAATGTCTCCGCCACCACCACCACCACTTCATGCAATCAAAACACGGAACAGTCCAATATTTATGAGGTATTGCCTAGGACATAACAACCGTGCTAACTAACGAAGAGACAAACATTATTATAATAAGATGCTAAGCTTACTGAGAAGGCAGTCTTAGCCGAACATATGCACTCAGCCCTACAGACCTTTTATCCTCTGGTATTATTATTTGTCTAGCATTTTTATTTCATTTCAATGGTGACCAGCTATTTCCCTGCATACATTATCGGCCATATTGGATTTTATTGCCTCGCCACCACACACGCCTTTTCGATAAACAAAACGAGTTATCTCTAGCTATGGACAGCAGAACGGAGAGATAGATTAAACTGTTCTGTTCGAAAATACTTGAAGGTTATACAGATCGATAAACACCTGAAGATGGCCAGAGGGTACAATGGCCGAAGCGTTTTAATAATAGTAACAAAGACAAGGATATTCGATCGAATGTAAATAACACTTAAAACTGCGAATGATTCAGTTGAATTTTCTACAAACAACTTCAGTCAGTTAAATGTGATACGTGATACACGCTCGGGCAATCATATTATGGAATCCTTCATATTTGCCTGTCACCCCTGAGGGAAAATGCACTCTTCCCCCAAATCAACTTTAACTAATCATCACTTCCCTTTTTCAAACTTGACTTCTCATTAGTTAAAAGAAACCAAAAAATGTAGCAAGTTGTGACAAATCAGTTTTCCCGCTCACCTATCTGGAGCCGGTTTGAAACCCCAAAAAGTCAATAAATAGAATCGCTTGACTTGATTCAACCAGTCAGTAACTAAGTTGCGAGAGATGCTAACAAACTCCACGCGCGCCAACACACTGACTCAACAACCACCACTCTCTCTCAGCACCTCAACACAACCCACACAGCTATTGCCGCGTGAAGATACTTAAATTACAATTGACTATGATATAGTAATTGTACATTTAATCAACCTCGGTAACTAAGTCTTTGACAGATGCCAACAAACTCCAGCACACTGACTCAACAACCGCCTCTCTCTCTCTCTCTCTCTCTCTCTCTCTCTCTCTCTCTCTCTCTCTCAGCAGCTCAACACAACTCAGAAAGTCTTGCCGCGCGAATTAATCCAACTTACAATTTACTAGAAAAAGTGACATTATCACTACCGAAGTAGTAATTGTATTTAGTCAACTTACATCATATCAGTCAAAGGCACATAACTCCTTATGACTTTAAACAACATTTACAATTGTCGCACACCTACACACTAATATCTGAACCCACACAAGTGACATTTCACCTTGCAGAAAGCAAACTGTTTTAATTTCATAGACAAACCTTAACTACAGGCTTTCATATGCCAAATCACTGCATGATCACTCCTTACAATTTATTCTCACTTATCACATTGAACAAGCAATATTAAAATTCAACTTTGTATATATCAAACGTATATAAATGCATGCTATTTGTTGAAATCTATAACTACGTTGTTCCTCCTTGATTTCTTCCAACTGAATTGCCTTCAAATGTTTGTTTATTTTATTTGTTGTCGATGAACGTTTAACGAGCACGCACATTTTTAAGCCTTCACACAATTTCACCTTCTGATACATCCAATTAGCTCAAATTCCGCAACTATGTCTTTCGATTCATGACTGACGAGGTAGATTTTCCATCAGTAGGTTGCTGTTTCTTTCCGCGGTAGACTGGTTGCCAACCAAGGCTATAGGAACAAGTCTGTTCCTACTATTCAACCCATAGCTAAGGGGGAGAAGAAATGGATACATACCTTTCCCTTTGCAAGTAAGTGAATGAAACGTACCCGACTGGAATTTGAGCTCGCCTCTCCGATTTCATATTCCAAGCCAATATCCATTACACTACAGCATCCAGCAATTAATGTACTAATAGCAAAAAATAGTAAATCAAAGATTTCCTAGGTTGTCAACTGGAAAGTTAAAATAGCGTTGAAAACGCTTCACAACAACAACAACGAAAGTGAAAAAAACAATAAACCTATAGTATGGCAGCCATAAAAAAACCGTTAAATAAATTGAACAAAGCACCAATGGAAAGCATTATAGTCGGCTGCACATTTCCAACTGAATGCGATAAATATATAATTAAAAATTTACTGAATTAAAGTCTAACCTTGTCATCACCATCAAAGTTAGCGCTAAAACCTCACTGAAAAGCACCAATGTCATCTATGAATTGTAATGCGAACTACATTCACTATGCTGCACTTACATAGGATACACAAACACTACCCTCCGCCGAAGGGCAGAGCCTCGTTCGGGGAGGTTGACCAACTCGATTTTGTTTTTACAGTTTCTACGGGCATTTTTTGGTCGAGCCTACGGGCTCAGAAAACCCACGTAAAACTCGGCCTTGTACCACATCTTTCCCTCCTGGTGGGAGGGGCAAGTAAATATCGAATCGAAGTAAGCCGATAGTAGTTCACTCCAAACCAGACTGACAGTCATACTAACTTCTTCCACATCTTGTATTATTAGTTCGTGTAATATACCTTCGTTATTTCTACTCTTCTGTTCGTGTTGTTCTTCCTTGGTTCTAACCTGGACCATAACACTATTAATATCTCTTTTTATTTTTTTTCTAAGTCGTTTTTTTTTTCTTTTGTTAAACTCTTTTCTTTCTTCTTCATCTGATTTTGTCATTTTGTTTTCTTTTTTCCGTATATATTGACTTAGCTTCGTTATTCCCTTATGTGGCATTGCATGCTGGGAAATTCCGTCACAGAAAAGAGATGTGGTTCTATCGACGAATAATGAGAATACCAGGGGCATAGCCTATGACAAATGAAGAAGTTTTAAGGAGAATAGGGAATACAAAAAAAAAAAACTGTTACCAGCAGTTGCAAAAGGGACACCTGAAATTGTTGTGGCACATAATGCGGAAAGAAGACTTGGAAAAATTAACACTCACAGGACACATCGTAAGCAAAAGCAAGAGTTAAACAACATGCAATTTATTTGACAAGTTTAAACAACTAGATGAAGGAATAAGTATCGCAAATGTAAAAAAAAAAATAAAACAACAGCAAAAGACAAGATCTATGTTCTCTTTCGTCACTAAGTAAATTTGGCCTGTTCCCAACTCTGGGAAATCAGTATTTTGACTTTTAGCTGGGATCGATTATTGAACCGTTTTATACTAAATTTCAACAAATACATGACCTGAGAGCCATTCAGTTCAGAGGATTAAAGTTAAAATGGTAACGGTGAATGAGGTGTACAATGTCATTGGTAGATAAGTTAGTAGGAATTGAAGATTATAAAGATGAATTAAGATAACGATTAACTCTTGACTCGAAGAGGTCAAGAATGAAGTGTTCAGGGAAGCAGAAACGTTTAGTCTGATCCAAGAAGAGACAGTTATTGAGAAAAAGCTTTCTTCTTACATTTAGGGGTACCTCGACGCGGTGTAATGGTTAACCAGCTTGTCTCGCTAAAACAGTTACAACTGAATAGAGAGTTCGATCCTCAGTGGCCCATACTTTCGGCCATGTGCCACATCTAAGCCCCGATAAAAAAAATCAATTCTTCTTACATTGGGAACACTGCGGAAATGAGTGTGATTCGACTCGATGGAAGTGACATGACATGTCGTAGCTGTAAAGGTCTGAACTAGTGGAACTAAAGATATTTCTATATATTTTTTACTAAATATTCTCTCAGTACAATGCCCAAGATCCACTCAAAGTAGGGAGTTTTGAGTGAGTTCCATTGTATAGACATAAGAGAAAGATGTAGGTGCTGAATATGAGGATATGTAGGATAGATAACGTCTAACTCTAGATTTGAAGAGTTTAAGATTGTAGTGATCAGGAAAACAGAGACGTCTTCCTCACAAAGTACTGGTTCTCGGGAAGATACGTTGAAAAATGCCTGAAAACCATACCATTTATATAAGACTTGTGAGTGAAGATTGTGGCAGTCGGTGCTCACAAGTCATCGTGACCGAGGGTTTCAGCATACTGGCCTTGTTCAGACTGTTGATCAAGACAAATATTGCGCTCTCTCCCAGAAACTGTAACTAAATTCCGCTCAGCATAGTTGCACTATAAACCATTGGTGGTCTCTGTGGGTGTTGAACAAATACAAATGTGCCTGAGCATGCGTCTGCAGAAGGAATTGTCTAACCGCCCTAGTAGACAGGCATACGAACGGCCAGCCACCATTTACAGGGTTTCATATCACGTTGAAACACCGGTATTCGTACGATCAGTAACTAGGTGGGTGACGGCTTGGGAATACCAGGTGCTGTAAGCTAAGATCTCTAATTGACAACGGCTTGGAATTGGAAATGTATATGGATGTGTGACTAAGTGAAGTGGTTAGAATGTTAAGATTCTGACCATGAGAATCTTGCCAGAGCTGATTTATGAGGAAGATGACTTCTTGATAATATTGAGATGGAATGACACTCCAGCATACGTTAACATTGTGAATTACCTGAAAAATCATATCATGGATTGACTCAAGAGTAAAATTGGGTAGACAAAGCCGTTCGGAAGAAATTGATGGCCGTGCTAGCACAAAGTTACAAGTCATTCTGATCAAAGGTTTGAGCATACTGGCCTTGTTCATGTACTGATCACAACAAATTATACACTCTCTCCCACAAACTGTAACTAAGGTCTACTCAGTATAGTTGCAGTATAAACCATAAGTTGGCTCTGTGGCTGCTGAACAAACACAAATGTCCCTGAGAAGGTGTCTGCAATAAGGATTGGTTAACTACATTAGTAGACTGGTGTGTTCGCTTTCCGACCATTCGACCCGGGTTCGAATCTCCCCATGGTCTATTTGTCAAGAAAGTGATTTCTTTGTGATTTCAATCTGGGGAGGCTATCCGGGGTGCGGCAATTTTGGAAAACGTCTGAAAAGTGTCTTGACCCAAGCTTTGTGAACGAAATTGGGGAGAGGAAACTCTTCGGAAGCCGTCAATGACTGAGCTAGCACGATATCACATGGTGGAGAGTTTGCGCATATTGGCGTTGTTTAAACAGAAACAGTAGCCAAAGTCAGCTCAGCATAGTTTCTGTATATAACCACAGGTCACACGTGTCACAATTTATCTACCAAGAGTGTGGACTAGTCAGTCTATCAAACACAGTCATCAGCATAGCCATGCTGACCGACTATCAATCATCATCATCATCATCATCATCGAGCCAATGAAAACAATCATTTCTTTAGCTGTATAGTATGAGCTATATACAGTTACATACAGTTCTGAATTCAGAGTCACTTTCTCCTGAACTGGTTGCCATCCAAGGCTATAGAACCCAGTCTGTCCTGCTATTTACCCATAGCTGGAGGAAAAGAAGAGTATTCATACCTTTCCTTAGCTCGTAAGTGAATGTAATGGATCTGACAGTATCTGTCTATATTTCTGAGATGAGATATTATGTACACTATTTACATTATTCGGACTATTTTCCTCATCTTTGTTACCATATTTATCACAACGTTTCGGCCGTTGTGCGCTCCGGCCTTCTTCAGGTGATTGGAATGTCGAATTGAACCCTTTATCTCTCTCGCTGAGGTAGACTGTTCTAGTTCCGCGTGCCATGTCTAATGGATGTCAGTTGTCAGCTATCTCCTCTTAATTTCCCCTCTCTAAGTTCTCCTTCAGGACACATGGCACAGTGGATAAATGCGTTGGTAGATCCAGTGACAGGACCCAAAGAATGTGAGTTCAATACCTGGTTAAGGCAGTGGAGAACTTGACGAGGTGAAAACACAAGAGATAATTGACATCCATTAGACATGGCACGCTGAACTAGAACAGTCTACCCCAGCGAGCTACAGCTTGATCATAATTTCTTGTATGCGAATAAGAAACAGAAATATGGTTCTACAGAAGGATACTGAGGATACCATGGACCAAACATGTGAGTTCTACAGAAAATGGAAACAAAAAGGAAATATACTTAACATCAGGAAGGGACAGATGAAATTTCTAAGACGCATAATGAGGAAAGAAGACTTGGAAAATCCGATACTCACTGGACAGATTGAAGGCAAGTGGGACAGAGGAAAACAGCGCATAACGTCCTAAGTGGACATGGCACATGAAGAAAAATCGAAAGTATGCAGGGCGTTCGACTTCACTTTCAGTTCAGACAATACTCTGGTGATGTTCCAGCCTGTTGCAGCTAAACCGTTCATTTATGGTAATGGTAAGAAATTGAAGGTCATTAACAGATTTACCTGCCTGGGCAGCGCATGTTAACCGCTTCTGTTTACCTGACGATTATATAGCTTTTACGCTTGAAAAAGCAAGGGACGATTTCTGGGCACTGAAAGACCATCTTTGGTCGCAGAGGGACCTGAAAATACTATCAATATCGAAATGTACAACGCTTATGTGCTATTCGCTACTCATAAGCGATACCACGGGATATCTGAAACAATTCGAGAGATTTTATCAACGCTGCTCAAGATCAATTCCAGGTATCTACTGGAAAAATTCTCACTCCAGACACAAAAGAAAGAGAATGCAATCCGCATCGAAGCCCCGTTAAGTGGGTTGCACCATACAGTTTGGTGACGACCCCATTCTTAGGAGTAGATAGGTTCGCCTATCGTCTGATTCGCACTCCTCCCTGGTCCTTTGAACAGGAGTAGAGGTCTATCCCTTGTTTCCTGTTTAGGATTAGGTTTCCGATTCCTTCTAAAGTTTGCTTATCTCTATATTCATAATGCTTCTTTCTGATGCTAATATAAGTCAACACCCTCTACTTTGAGTGGCTCTTAGGCCTTGTACTAAGTGAACATTAATAAAAAAAAATTTAAAAACAAAACCAATGTATAGAGAACTATCTGTTGGTTCCCGCGCGAAACATACGCTGAAGAAATGGTTCAAAGTTTGTGTCAAAGAATTACTGTCACTGAATAAAATTGACGATCTCAACTGAGAAATGATGTCATGTGACAGTGGCAAGTGGAGAAGGATGCTTCCAAGACAATGCGAATACTGGGTTAAGATCGGCTTGAAATGGTGATATTATAGATCCAGGTCACACGTGTCACAATTTGTCTGCTAAAAGTGTGAGCTAGTCTGTCTGTCTGTCTGTCAAACGCAGGTTTAACCAGTCATGCTGACTGACCATCAATCAACTATGGGACATTCTTTGATAACAATCATCTGTTATGTGAGGAGTGCGGAAAAGTCTGCAAAAGTCGAGCTGACCTATCAACGTGCACCAAGAACCAAGTCCTGACGAAGATTTATGGGCGTGTGGTTAAAACTTTTGCTTTCCAAACATGAGACCCTGGTTCAAATCTCACCATGTCAGGAAGGTAACTTCTTTGTTTTATCGACATGGGGGCATGATCCCAGCCCGAAGCATCTTCGAAAAGTGCTTGAAAACCCATGTCATATGTTGATGCAAGCCTTGTGAGCGAAATTAGGGAGACGAAATTCTACAGAAGCCGTCGATAGTTGTGCTAGCACGAAATCACAAGTCATCGTGGCCGGTGGTTTGAGCGTACTGGCATTTTTCAAACTGCTGAACATGCCAGATTATGCTCTTTCTCCCAGAAACTGTAACTAGAGTCCGCGTAGCATAATTGTATCATTTTAGCTCTGTGAGTGTTGAACAAAAATAAATCTGCCTGAGCAACAGGGATTGGCTAACTGCACTGGCAAACCGGTATGTTCGGAAAAGGGGCCATGATGTATGCATGTATGCCAACCTGCGTCATCGTCTTGTGGTTTGCAGATAATCATCTGGTCTGAGAAGGCATATGATGGTATACGAGACAGTTGTAGGGCATGAAGATCCAATCAATCCAATCAAGGATGCAGGGTTTATCTATGATATATACCTGAAATGAAATCGAATGCTTGTCTCCAGAGTTATTTTAGGGGCCGTAAAAGGAAACGGAAGTCATCACAATTGATGTGGGGGGGGGTGCGCTCTCATCTGAGTAATATGTGGCAATCCGCACCTGTATCTATTCATCTACAGGGGATTAAAAAGTAACTCCCTATTTTATGTATGATGGACTCTCCCGTCTTGTAAAAATGATTGTCAGTCTGGAGAGTCCATCATACCTAAAATAGGGAGTTACTTTTCTATCACCTTGTATATATCCACTTTATCTATCTATGGCGATTTTCCAAGCGTAGCTCGGATGTGGCACAAGGCCGAAAGTATGGGGCACCCAGTGAGGATCGAACTCACTACCCAGTCGTAATTGTTCTAGCAAGACAAGCTTGCTAACCATTACACCACCTCGAGGTGCTCCCGCCTATCTATCTATGTCAGCCTGTTCTTATTCGTCTCATACTTTTTATCAATGAATCTGTCTATTTCAATAACCTCCTTATCAATTTTGGATTTTTCTTTCTATCATTGTCGGCTTCCCTTTTCTTTTCCTTCTCTCTCACGCTTTCTCCTCCCTCACTCTCTCTCTCTCTCTCTCTCTCTCTCCTTCTATCTATCTCTCACTCTCTCTTTTACTCGTTTCTTTTCTGTGTGTATGAAAGTGCATCTCCTTTTACTGCTTCCGTTTTCTTCTCAATTGTTATTTAATATTTGAGATAAATGTCTCCCTTTTTCCCGATCTCACTTTCTCTCTTTCTCTCATGATTTCATTCGCTATATCCATCACACTATATTTTCTCACATTTCCCACTCTCTCTCTCTCTCTCTCTCTCTCTCTCTCTCTCTCTCTCTCTCTCTCTAAGGATGAGAAAAAGAGATAAAAAATTTTTTCTCTCTCTCTCCCTCCCTGTCCGTTTCTCTCTCTTTTCTTTCTCTGTCTCTCTCTCGTAATGTGAAAATGAGAGATAAATCTTTCACTTTTTCTCATCATTTCTCTCTATTTCTTACTCGTCCTTTCTCTTTCTTTTTCTCTCCCTCTCTTTCTATCTGAGAGTGAGAAAAAGGGATAAATCTCACTCTTTTTCGTATTATTTCTCTCTATATATTTATTTATCTCTCTCTTTTTCTCATAATTTCTCACCTCCATCTCTCTCTCTCTCTCTCTCTCTCTCTCTCTCTCTCTGATGGTGAAAAAAAGAGAAAAATAAATCTCGCTTTATATCTATTTATCTCCTACTCTTTCTCGCCATTTCTCTCTCTTTCTCTCTCCCGCTATTTCCGAGGATGAGAAAAAAAGATAAATCTCTATTTTTCTCATAATTTCTCTCTATATATCTATTTATATCGCTCTTTTTCTCACTTCTCTTTCCCTCTTACTCACTCTCTCATTATTTCTCTCTCTCTCTCTTTCTTTCTCTCTCTGATGGTGAGAAAAAGAGTGAAATAAATATTAGTTTATATGTATTTATTCCACTCTTTCGCGTCGTTTATCTCTCTCTCTCTCTCTCTCTCTCTCTCCCTTTATTCATATATATATATATATATATATATATATATATATATATTGTTTCCTTCTCTGTCTCTTTCTCTCCACCTCTCTCTTCGAGGATAAGAAAAAGTAAAAGATACAACTCCCTCTTTATCTCATCATTATCTCTCTCTCTCTCTCTCTCTCTCTCTCTCTCTCTCTCTCTCTCTCTCTCTCTGGTGGTGAGAAAAAGAGAAAAATAAATATTACTTTATATGTATTTATTTTCCACTCTTTCTCGTCGTTTATTTCTCTCTCTCTCTCTCTCTCTCTCTCTCTCTCTCTTTGTTTCCTTCTCTGTCTCTTTCTCTTCACCTCTCTCTTCGAGGATGAGAAAAAGTAAAAGATACATCTCCTCTTTATCTCATCATCATCATCATCATCATCATCATCTCTCTCATCTCTCTCTCTCTCTCTCATCTGTTGTTGTCGGAGGCTTTGTCATTTTGACATTCAACTTAAGCAATCTCGTTCTTCCCTAACCAGAGATCTTCCTGAGCACTCGCGCGCCAATGACACCATTTTTCTCCCCTCCAGCTATTATTTCACAGTTTCCACACCGAACATATATCACTGAACACCCAGACCGTCTGACTACGGAGCATCCAATCTCGAATCTTTCATGCATGGCTTTTTCATTGAAATTTTTTCTTCCATTCATTCATTCTTCCTTCCTTTTCCTCGTGTCATCTCTCTTGCAATCGTCTCTCTTTTCTCAACTCTCTCCCTTCTTGTCTTCTCTCTCTATTTCTTCTCCCTCCCTCACTACCCTTCCTTTCTTCTTTTTTCCATTATTTTCCTTCTTTTTTTTATCTTCATCCATTTTTCCCATTTGCCAATCCCCACGCGCCAGTTGCTCCCCTTTCAGACAAGTGTTATTTACTGCCGGACCGCTAACCTTAAATCAACTCTCCTCGACGGAAATTATGACCAATCTTTATATCTACATATTTATGTATGTAAGTAAATATTTCTTTACATTCTGTTTCGTCGGGAGACGAGGAATTGCGATTTGCCTCGAACCGACAATCTATTTATGAGGCGATTTATGAAGAACCTTTTTGTGCGCACACATCCATACACGCGCGCAAAATGCTCACATAGGCACATATATGCACACACGACATACTCACACATAAGCATATAAACACGCAATGCCGACAAAGATTTATACACAAAAGATATGCTCCACAAAACGACGACATACTCACACAGACGCATACACGCACGAAATGCTCACACAGGCACAAATATAGATGACATACTCACACACACCCATACACACACGAAATGCTCACACAGATGCATACACACACGAAATGCTCACACAGACACATACACACACGAAATTCTCACACAGGCACAAATATAGATGACATACTCACACACACCCATACACACACGAAATGCTCACACAGATGCATACACACACGAAATGCTCAACAGACACATGAAATTCTCACACAGGAACAAATATAGATGACATACACATACACACACACACCCACACCCATACACACACGAAATGCTCACTCAGATGCATACACGCACGAAATACTCACACAGACACATACGTACACAAAATATTCACACAGACACATATGACATACTCACACAGACGCATACACGCACGAAATACTCACACGGGCACATGCACATACGAAATGGTCAGACACATACACACACGAATTGTTCACACAGACACATACACACCCGACATGCGCACGAAGAACCCCCACACAGAACCATACACACGCGAAATACTCACACAGACACATACACACATGACATACTCACACAGATTCATGCTCACACGAAATGCTCACACAGCCGTATACACTCATGAAATGCTCAGACGCATACACACACGAAATGTTCACACAGACACATACACACAGAAAATGCTCACTCAGACTCATACACACATGACATACTCACACACAACCATACACGCACGAAATACTCACACAGACGCATACACGCACGAAATACTCACACGGGCACATGCACACACGAAATGATCAAATTCATACACACACGAAATGTTCACACAGACACATACACACCTGACATGCGCACGCAGAACCCCCACACACGACATACCCACACATAACTATACACACACGAAATGCTCACGCAAACTCATACACACGTGAAAAACTCACACAGACACATACACACATGATATACCTACACAGATTTATGCTCACACGAAACGCTTACACATACGTATACACTCACGAAATTCTCACACAGACACATACATATATGACATACTCACAAAGACACATACACACACAAAATGATCTCTCATACACACATACTCACACACAGCCATACACGTACGAAATACTCACACAGACGCTTACACGAACGAAATGCCCACAGAGACTTATGCATACACGAAATGGTCACACAAACGCATAAACATACGAAATACTCACACAGATGGACGCACGCGCGGCATACTCACACAGGCGCATACACATAATGCATACTCACACAGTCATATACATACGTGACATTCTCACACAGAGTAATACACGCACCCGAGATTCTCATACCCACGCATGCAAACCTGACATGCTCACACACATACAGTTTATGCTCATGCACAAGCATAGACCCACGAATTATTCAGACTGGCACATACACGCACACGTAAGGCTCACATAAACGCATATACTAAATAGATGCTCACACAGACCCATGAACACAGACGTATCATATATATATATATATATATGTGTGTGTGTGTGTGTGTGTGTGTGTGTGTGTGTGTGTGTGTGTGTGTGTATAAATATATCTAACACCTGACGAATACATTCCACCAAAGAGTTTTCGCGCTGCCCCTGCGTGACGCCATCATAACACAGGGATACTATAATATCGACATTCACGAATGATTAACTCCGAAGATAAGATCAGCTTTGTTCTTTCTTCAGGCAAGACAAATAAAAAAAAAACTTGAGGCAAATATGTCCGGTCCCTATCGATTCTAATTCTGAACTGCACCTCATTGTACTAACGCAGGGGAAGAGCGGGTATGTCGCTCTAACGCCTCTGCGGCAAAGGCTTTGGGAATCTGGTAAATTTTATCGCTACCCACATGTACGCGTGTGTAGGTCTCATATTAAACCCGACCCTGTGTCACATTTTCCCTCGTGGTGAGGCAACGAAATATCAACATCTATAAACACATGTGTTAATATATCATGGCGTATACGTATTTCATGAGAAATAGACGAAAGACAGTGTTATGGTGGACAAAATATGTAAATAGAAGGATTTGTTTTCACTTTTTTACAATTTTAAATTGAATAATTTATAAAGTTTTTAAATCTTTTAAAATTCATTTTCACTGGGATAACTCTTAGGAAATGTTATTATGAAGTAAGACTATACAATTTACATTGTTCGGACTATTGTCCTCATCTTTGTTGCCATATTTATCACAACGTTTCGGCCGTTGTACGCTCCGGACTTCTTCCGGTGGATAAATAAAAGTATATAGCAGAGTTTTTCAACCTTTTTACCCTTATGGAACCCTTGAAATAGTTTTCAGGGTACCCCTGCATAAAAATTAATATATACCATTATTAATATCTATCCTTTATATTTTTATTATAGTTCACATAGACATAATATATGGACACAGTTCATGCGACTTGTACTCAAATGAGTCACTCAGTGATACAAGAATCCACCACGGGCCATGTCAGTTATCAGTTATCTCCTGTGACAGGACCTAAAGAGTGTGAGTTCAATACCAGGTTAAGGCGATGGAGAACTTGGCGAGGGGAATTAACAAGAGATAACTGGCATCCATTAGACATGGCACGTGGAACTAGAACAGTCTACCCCAGCGAGCGAAATAAAGGGTTCACTTCGACATTCCAACCACCTGATGAAGGCCGGAGCGTACAACAGCCGAAACATTGTGATAAATATGGCAACAAAAATGAGGACGATAGTCCGAACAATGTAAATAGTGTACATAATACCTCATCTCAGAAATATAGACAGATACTGAAGTAAAACTATATTTACTAATCATATATTGTAAGACTTATTACAATCTGACGACCCCGAATATTTTTAATAGAATTTCGATTTGTTTTTGTATGCATATATACGTGCAGAATTTCCAAGTATGGATGTACAAACCTAACATTATTATTATTAAAAAGTCTCGTAACAATGAATTTAATTTCTTCTTCGCTGATCGCTTCCCTTATGATGATGGCGTTGACGACTAAATTCATCACTAACGTACAGGTTCAGAACTAGAAGTTTCCAGATTCACCAAAACCTGTTCCCATCGTCCATTCTCTATTGCTGTTTGGCTTTGCAAAAGTTGGTTGGAGGTGAAAGAAAATCAGAGTAGAAGAAAATACCGATGGCGTGAATTTGTTTAAGGTGGAATTCAATTTGACAGGAAGTGACCGACACACATGATTTCCTGACCTTCTTCTGTGGTACATATAGAATGACACATGCAGAATCCAGTTATGAAACTGCAACGGACTACATTCTGTAGCACGTCCCTCATGCATAGATCTTTTCATCCGCTGGTTCAACTGTTGAGATCTGTTGTAATCGTCATCCGGTTGTTCCACCGTTGGGATTTTGGTGTTGGTTGCGCTTAGTCTGGGTCCTCGTCTTCAACCTTGCCGCCAAGTGTAGCTCTGCCTGGTGTTTAGAACTTGGACCATGCAACCCCCCCTCCACCACGACAAGGATTGATCATCAGACCTACGCACATAGAAACATAGAAGCCAGACAATAGATAAGAAAATAATAAAAGTATAATATTATCATCAAATATATCCAAGAATTTAATTTTTTCTTTGTTGTTGGCGTTGTTGACTAAATTCGCCGCCAAGAGTTGGTTGGAGGTGAAAGAAAATACCGATGGCGTGAATTTGTTTAAGATGGAATTCAATTTGACAGGAAGTGACCGACACACATGATTTCCTGACCTTCTTCTGTGGTACATATAGAATGAGGCATGCAGAATCCAGTTATGAAACTGCAACGGACTGCCGCTGAGTCTGTTATAATTTCGAGTGACGCCTTCTGTAGCATGTCCGTCATGCGTAGCCCTCTTTATCTGCTGGTTCAACCTTTGAGATCTGTTGTAATCGTCATCCTCTACCGTTGGGGTATTTCGGGTTGGTCGCGTTTAGTCTGAGTTCTCGTCTTCGACTTTACCGTCAAGCGTGCCCCGGAGTTCAGAACTCCCAAACGACATCGTTCTCAGGGTCATTGGACCACGAAGACCCCTTCACCATGACAAGAATCAATTATTAAAAGCATGCACATAGAAACAAACACGCATAAACACAAATATATCTTTTATACTGGATGTCATCAAATGTATCACGTTATTATTATTATTATTATTATTATTTTAGAAACTAAAGAGTAAATAAGAAAATAATAAAAGTATAATATTATCATCAAATATATCCAAGAATTTAATTTTTCTTTGTTGATGGCGTTGTTGACTAAATTCGCCGCCAAGAGTTGGTTGTAGGTGAAAGAAAATCAGAGTAGAAGAAAATGCCGATGGCGTGAATTTGTTTAAGGTGGACCTCAACTTTCCAGAAAGTGACCCACCTCTGTGACATGTATGTAATGAGACATACAAAATCCAGTTATAAAACTGTAACGGGCTGCAACTGACGGTTATAATCGCGAGTGGCCCCTTCTGTAGCCCGTCCTGGGTGTGGGAATAAACTACATCCACGTGCTGGGTGTGGTAATAAACTACATCCGCGTCCTGGGTATAATGATAAACTATATCCCACAGCAAGGCCTCTGATCAGGAGGTTTTGAGGAGCGTGGTATCACCTCTTAATTGCTGGTGTTCCCAGGTCTACGCTGACCCAGAGTGGTAACACCTGTTACGGTCCCAGCTATAGGCAAATAGTTGACCCCCCGCCCTCAAAAAACTGGAGTCAAAACAATATGACAGTGTAAAAATAGGTTTTAATACCAGCAATACTTTTCTGTGAAATACTATTACTAGCAATGAATTTTTGAAGGAAAAATTATTACCAGCTATGCATTTTTGGAAAAAAAATATTGCCAGCAGTACACTTTTGGAAAAAAAATATTGCCAACAATACATTTTTGGTAAGTAAAAATAATAATATTCCCATCAATACGTGTTTTTAAGAAAAAATATTACCAGCAATACATTTTGAAGTAAAATATATTACCAGCAATATATTTTTAGGAAAATTATTTCCAGCAATAAAAATCTTGTCAGCATTAAATAACCCATTGAGGTTGATATGCCGTAAACAAACCAAAGCAAACCTTTGGTAGCATGCCCGTTCTGCGTAGTCCTCTTCATCCGCTGATTCAACGTTTGAGATCTGTTGTAATTATCATCCGCTTGTTGCACTGTTAGAGTCTATGGGGTTGGTCGCGCTTATTTTGGGTCCTCATCTTCGACTTTGATGCTAAAGATGGTCCTACCAGGAGTTTAGAACCCCGGACTGTATTGCTTTCAGAATCATTGCACATCTCAGACGTAAAGAATTATTCTTACAATTCAAAATATGTTTTGGCATTATACAACCCACAAAGGGTTGATAAACGGTAAAAAAAAAAATCAAATCAATCAATCACAGCAATAAATATCATTTGTTCGAAAACTGGCTTCACTGAAAGCGTTAAATCGACAATTAAAGGGAGATAACTGTTATATCTCAATAGTGATTTTCTTACAATATGTAACGTTGTTAGTTTCAATCATGGGAATGACTGCAAAACACTTTCCTCTCCCATCTATAGTCAGAAGCACGCAAATGCATGTTGGGATTTTTTATTAGCCAATAAAATAGGTGGGTTTGCAGTTTCATATGTCGCAGTCTCGATCTGTCTGGTCTTGAAGTCAGAACGCTACGTACGCTTGTCCGAAGTTGTTCTTGTGTGTCAACCCCGATTCTTAGTTTGTGAACTTTTTGCCATATTAATGTTGATTTGATATATTGTTTGCTTGCTGCATATTCTTTTTGCCCTGTTCCTTTCTTTTCTTTCTCTTGTTATTGCAAACTTTGCCAGTTTATTTTGCATTTCACCATGGCTACTCACTCCACAATCGTTTTAAAAATTATATTCGTTCATTAGACTTTTACAGAAGAGACATTTATTAATTTTATAGAAGTAGAACATTTAATGTCTTTCAGATTCGAATCCTCTGGAACCAATGCACTTGCTCCAGATACTTTGTGAAGGCCCCATGGAAGTCATCCAAAGTGAAAGCGTTCAGTTTTGATGCCCCTTAACCATCTCCCGGCTGTCACCAACATGTCTTTCTCTCTGTTCGCTATAAGCGCCCTGGGAGTAGTCTTTGAAACAATTTTGCACACGTTCAGAAATTCATGAATAATGTTGAAATGAAAATTTAATAATTTATAAATGTAATATAACAATAACAAAATTTTAAACAGTTTTACACATATGTGAAAAAATGTTTGGGTATGCATCAATATATATATATATATATATATATATATATATATATATATATATATTACATATGTACATATATTACTTCAACTGCAAACAGTGTATGTTACGTATACCGGCATAGACATTCGAGAAAGAGTATATATATGTATATATATATATATATATATATATATATATATATATATATATATGTGTGTGTGTGTGTGTGTGCGCGCGCGTGCGCACGCATGTGTGTATTTACGCGTGTGTGTATTTATGCGTGTGGAATAATCAATAAGTTTTTTGCCTCATGATGAAAAAGTATTTATTTTACGCTACAGATATTTATTTTCAACATAATTTCCTTTCTCGTCAGTGCATTTAACCCAGTACATTGCCACTCATCATGTATCCCAGACATCATATAAGGAAAATTTCAAATCAAAATTATTCAAGTTAACAGAAGAGTCTGGTTAAATTATGGAGGATGCTAAGTGACGTAATTTAGTAAGTCAGTAAATGATGTTCATGTTGGATTTTTTATGCAATTAATATTTAAAATGTTTAACTCTTTCACGCTTTTGGGTTATTGATTCACTACTAGATAGATAGATAGATAGATAGATAGATAGATAGATAGATAGATAGATAGATAGATAGATAATCAACTTGCATAGATAGATAATCAACTTAGATAGATAGATAGATAGATAGATAGATTAAGTGGATATGAATAAAGACAAAAGAAAAACTTAGCTGACGCCTTTTGTCCTCTGCCGATGGACTTTATCAAGGTTAATGTAAGGATTTTATTTTGCAAAAAGTATTTATAAACAAAAGTAAAAATCTTGTTAGCTTTCCAAAAGATTTTATATTTAAGGGACGATAATAATTATTCAAGTGAACAAAAAAGTCTATGCAAATTATGGAGGTTGCTAAGTGACGTAATTTAATATCTAATAAAGAAAAGTCCGTAAATGATGTTGATGCTGAATCTTTTTTTTATAAAATTAATACTTAAATTAATTTAGTTTGGAATTAATTTGTACAGGGTGACCCAAAAAACGGGAATTTTTTAAGTGCGTATTGCCAGACATGAGCAAGTGGCAACACTGCGAGACCTTGAGCAAGTAAACATTTCGCCATTTAGAATTCAAGATGAAATTCAAAGTATCCTAGCTGAGATGTTGCAGCAGTCAATGAGGAATCTCAACAGCAGATTTCAAGAATGCATTCGTAGAGGAGGACGCCATCTACAGGACATAATTTTTAAAAAATCAAAATTCCATCATTGTTTCTTAAATGGCATGTTTTAAGGTTTCAATTGCTATGAATAAAATATTTTTCTTCCATCACTCTTGGTTTTATTGGATTGTTAAAAAGTTCCCATTTTTGGAGGTCACCCTATATATTATGTATTTTAAATAAGATGAAGCTATTAATTTAACTGTTTTCTTTAAAAAAAATTTAACATTTTTATAATCATGTATGTTAGATTGGGAAAGCAGTAATTCTTTCAAGAATGGAGATATTTAAAAAAATCGGGGGCGCAGATTTATAAATAATTATTCATATATATATATATATATATATATATATATATATATATATATAATTATATATAAATCTGCGCAATATATATATATAGATATATAGATATATAATTATATATAAATCTGCGCAATATATAGATAGATAGATAGATAGATAGATAGATACACACACACATTATGAAATGGACAAAGTCCGACAATTATTTTAAGACATTTTATGTAGACATTTTTTTATAGATACAAATATTTATAAATGCTCTGTTTTATAATAAAAACAGTATTAAAACAACATTTATGAATTCAGGCCGGTAAATGTTGTTTAATACTGTTAATTATAAACAGAGCATTTATTTAAATATTTGTATCTATAAAAAGAATGTATAAACTTAAGAATGTCTTAATATATATATATATATATATATATATATATATATATATATATATATATATATTCAGTTGTATGAATATGAGTTTATGACTCTAGGTTTCGCGCTTTTGAAATTATCAGACAAACTGGTTTATTTTTTTTTAAATTGGATCCATTTATGCTCGTTTGACTATGTTTGGTGGTGGAGGATGAATTTACTTCTTCGATAGTTTGGGATGACACTCTCATACTATAGACACACATACACACAGGTGTACGTATATATATATATATATATATATATATATATATATATATATATATATATGTATGTATGTATGTGTGTATGTATGTATGTGTGTGTTTTTGCGGGTGTCACTCTCACCTCCTTGCGTCCGAACCATGTCCTTTTCCCTCCAGCAGTAAGTTTATACCCTCTTTTGCCCACTCCGCCTTTACTCCTTTCTCTGCTGCGCCTGGTTCAACTCTCAGTGCTACGCGTATAAGTCATTATTGATTCTTTTCCATATTGCTCAGCCATCTCAATCCCAAGTATGACTCATTTGATCCATGAACAAACCCAACCGCTTCCCAACTGCACAGTCCGCGTGACCCCGTCCACACTGGACATCACTCTTCTATACGATTGAAAATCTACTCTTGTTAACCCACAGGCCTGAATCGATGTATTTAAACGCCCAAGATGTTACATTTCATATAAATCTCTTAAACAGCCAATGAAAAGAAAAACAGAATCTCTAACCTAACAAGTGACATTATTTTTGTCTGAAGTTAAGGAGAAATCTATTAATTAACTAGCAGTAGAGCCCGGCGTTTCCCGGAGATGTAACAGTAAGAGATAGATCAAGTATCGACCATCATAAAGACTGAAAAATAAAATTGACAAAGATTATTGTTTAAGGTTGACGGACGTCTTAATTAGTTTTTTTTTTTTTTACGAATTGGTCAAACCCAAACTCAAACAAAAACATTGTTTTCAATCGTTATGAGTCTACTGATTGAATAGAATTTTATTATAAACAATTGTCTTGTAAATGGAATTTTTAAAGCATTCTGAATGTAATAATAAAGAAAAAAGTGTGCAAGACAATAAGAAACACTACATGCCAAAAAAAAGTGAAGTTTTGTTGAAATCGGTTGAAAAATGTAGGAAATCCGATCCCATATATAAACGAACACACACACACACACGTACAAACAACCTGGGTTTTATAATAAGTATAATTCGATATGAGTTGTCCCCCTTTCATTCTCGCGACAGCGATGCCTCTTAATCGTGTTTTCAAATTGATTTCGTGCAAAAACAATTGTGTTTTTTTGGCGCTGTCAGAACCACCGCAAGGTAATTTTACGTAGTCCTGTGAAGTTTTGTTGAAATCGGTTGAAAAATGTAGGAAATCCGATCCAATATATAAATGAACAGACACACACATACACAACCTGGGTTTTATAATAAGTATGATAATAAGTTGTCCGAATTTCTTTATTTTTTTATTTACTTTTTTATTTTTTATTTTTATATTTATTTATTTTTTTTGGGGGGGAGCTGGTAGGTCCTTGTCATCTTATGGCGATCCGTGTAGTTGTAATAAACATAATAGTCGTCGTTTCTTGACTGAAGTATTCTTCTTCTTTATATGCCATGTCCCTTCACGACATAGGCGTTCACAGCTCTCCACAACTTCCTGTCCCTTGGAGCTCTTAATAAACATTGTCATTTCTCCTCAACCCTATTCCGTCATTCATTTACTCAAGCTCACTAATTATGTAATGCATTGTTTTCCTCTGTCCCACTTGCCCTCTATCTGCCCCGTGAGTGTCAGATTTTCTAAGCCCTCCTTCCTCAATATGTGCCCCAGAAACATCAACTGTCTCTTCGTGATGTTAAATATTAGATTCATTTTTGTTTCCATTTTCTCCAAAAGATCGTCGTTGCTCACATCCTTAGCATCCTTCTGTAGAACCACATTTCTGTTGCTTCAATCTCCTCTTCATCTCTGAGGAGATCGTCCAGCGTTAACTGCCAAACACGATGACAGATTTCACGTAGCAGTTTAGTACTATTTTCCTTGTTTCTAGCGAGGTTTTCCTATTTCTTAATACTCTGCTTAGCTTTTGGAATACATCTTTGGTTATCCAGATACGCTTTAGGATCTCAGTGTCATACTTTCGGTCCTCTGTTAAAACACTTCTCGCATATTTAAATTTCCGCGCTTGTTTGATTTTAGTAATCCCGATTTGCAGTTCGCATTTTGGGCTCATCCTTTTGCTAACAACCATGCATTCTGTCTTCTTGCAGTTGATGTTTAATCCTTTCTTCTCGTTTCCCTTCATTTGGACCAGCATGCACATTTCTGTGTGATATTTAATTATATGATTTACGTGCATGATTCTTCTTAAAAATTTTGATCTACCTTAAAGAAAATGATCTATATGCATTGTTCTGGTAGATCATGCTCGAAATGTAGATCTCATACCAAAGTAGCATCCATTTTTGTTGTTATAATCACGTTTTAGCTGTCCTACGCTCCACCTTTCCTTGGTTGTCTGTCTTTGTACTAGGTAACCTTAGAATTTCGAATCGGACCCATTATTCAGTCTATGGAAGTAGATTTATCTCATTCAACATTTCATGTTTAAGCGATAACTCATGTTATGTAATACTCACTAGTCTTGTTCACTTTTGTGTCGCTTGTTCGTTTCTTACCCTGAAACAAAGTACGTGACTTAAGCACTACCAAAACCAAGAATTGAACTCAAAACTAACAGGCTACTGAAGTAGGCCAGAAGGCACAAAGATCGAAAGGTAAATGTCTCAACCAAGATTGGCATACTGGACTAAATAGTAAAGCATATAATAGTCTTCAATTTTCCAAGTTTATTGGATCAATCATTGTCCTGAGTCATTTTTTTCTTTTTCTTTGCTCCTGTTGCTATTTTATCGAATCGCTCAGGTCGTTTTTATATTCTTCGACTGTTAAGTAGGTAGCGTTGATTGCAAATAAAGAAGAAAACTTCAAATTTTGAACACATATCCCATATCCTTTACTGCCTGTCTGTTATGAACAGCACCTTACAGATTAGGCCAAGTTTAACAAGCACTATTCAAGTGTAGTCATATAGCTTCACTCGGCGTTCCGTTCGACAGTTCTGAAAGATTACCGTATATAACAGATACACGAAGAACGTTGAGTGGGGCGCTAAGAAAATCCCTTCGCCCAATAGAATCAATGTATGAGATTAAAGAGCGCCGTTGAAAAATAGACAACAATGATCAACAGTGTTCTTTGACAGGCATCCTAAAAAAAGGTCTTCGTGTATCTGTTATATACGGTAATTATTATTATTATTATTATTATTATTATTATTATTATTATTATTATTATCATCATCATTCGATTTCTGCTATGGACACACTACCTACCAAGTCTGCGGAAAGACCTAAGGCAGGTCGTGGTGTGTTGTTATGGCCACATTTCATGTTAATTTTTTTTTTTTTTTTTTTTATCTCCGATGAAGTTGCTAGCGTTACATAGACAAAGTTCTCCTTAGTGTGTGTGCTGTACTTAATAAGACAATTTTCTGTATGTCTCTTAAGCTGGGGTTTCCAGGGATTCTTTCAATGTGTTGTTTTGTTCCATTTTTTATAATTCCAAGTGCACCTATTACCACTGGTATTATTCTTGTTTTCAATTTCCACATTTTTTCTATTTCAATTTCCAGGTCTTTTGTATTTTGATAGTTTTTCAAATTCCTTGGTTGCTATGTTACAATCCGCTGGACAAGCCATATCAATTAGTAGGCAAGTTTTTTTCTTTCTGGTTTTTGACAATAATGTCCGGCCTATTTGCTTCAATTTTTCTGTCTGTGTGGATGGTATAATCCCATAGAATGGTGACATCTTCTATTTCTGTAACCGGCGCTGGCCGATGTTCATATTTCAGTGTTTGCTTACACATTTTCCAAAGTGTTTGCACATTGTCCAGTGTAAGTATTGCCCCACTCTATCGTGACGATTTTTATATTCATTTGGGGCAAGTATAGAACATCCTGAGATTAGATGGTCTATTGTTTCTTGGTATTTGTCACAGAACCTGCATTTTGGATCCACATTATTATGTATGATATTTGCCTGAAAATTCCTAGTGAAAAGACTCTGGTCTTGCGCTGCAAGAATAAAGCCTTCAGTTTCAGACTTTAATCCAGATGCTCGTAACCATCGATGAGTATTAACTTTATCAACATTGGGTTTATTTGCACGTTCTGGATATTGGCCATGCAGAGGTTTGTCTTGCCAGCGTTGTTTCATCTGTTCAAGGGCTTTATCCTTGGCTTTCTTTTTTCATATCTTTTGCTGCAATAGTTGGTTCTTGGCTTCTGTTTTGATTTACTACAGAATCTACTAAATGTAAATGTTGTTTGTATTTACTGCCTTCTTTTATTATTGAATATTTTTTTTTCTTTCTGTTTTCATGTTGTTTCACTAATTTTATCATCCAGTCATTTGTTGTTTCCATGTAAGTTAGTAAGCCAATAGTTGTTGTCTTGTGCGACAATTCTAGCTGAATAAGACCTCTTCCACCTTCTTTACGGGGTATGTATAGACGGTCTACATCAGCCTTTGGATGATGCATCTTATACTTAGAAAGAAGCTTTCTTGTTTTAGAATCCATTTGTCTGATGTCATTTAGAGTCCAGTTCAAGATGTTGAAACTATATTGGACCACTGGGATGGCAAGGTTATTAATGGCCATAATTCTGTTCTGAGAATTCAATTCAGTTTTTAATACCAGTCGTACCCTTCTATAGTACTCTTTACGCACTATTTTTTCATTTTCTTATGATGAATTCCTTCACTCTCATTTACACCTAGGTACTTATAAGCTTCTCCTTGTTCTAAATCTTTTATTGTTACAGCAGGGTCTAAACTAATAGAGGAAGTTTGTTGTAGCGATCCTCGTAAAACTGTAGCTTTAGCACATTTATCCAAATTGAATTTCATTCCAATGTCTTCACTGAAGCATTTTACAGTTTGCAGAAGACCTTCCAGCTCATCATTATTATTATTATTATTTCTTCTTCTTCTTATTCTTCTTCTTCTTCTTCTTCTTCTTCTTCTTCTTCTTCTTCTTCTTCTTCTTCTTCTTCTTCTTCTTCTTCTTCTTCTTCTTCTTCTTCTTCTTCTTCTTCTTCTTCTTCTTCTTCTTCTTCTTCTTCTTCTTCTTCTTCTTCTTCTTCTTCTTCTTCTTCTTCTTCTTCTTCTTCTTCTTCTCCTCCTTCTCCTCCTTCTTCTTCTTCTTCTTCTTCTTCTTCTTCTTCTTCTTCTTCTTCTTCTTCTTCTTCTTCTTCTTCTTCTTCTTTTTCTTCCACTTCATTTAAAAAAAGCTTCTTATTTTTATACTACTGAAATAATAAATGTATATCTTTTATTTTGCTTTATTTTGAAGTAAAATTAATTTAATAAAAATAAACTTGTATTTAACAACTAAATTCTAAGGGTTATTTATGTACACTAATAAAATAAATATTTTTTGTCTGGACCCCAATAATGTTACACGGATCTACGGGACCCATGTAGATATTCGTCCCTCCCCCAGTTGAGAACTACTGGTTTAAATTCTTTTGAAAAGACGATGAGTTGGCTCTTCTTATTTTTCGGAAATAAAATCTTTCTTCTTTTTTTTTTTTAATGTACCGAATCAGAAAATGTACCCAAAATGAATTCAGGGTGTCACGAAGAAAAATATAAAGGGGTAGGTGTCATAAAGAGGATGAGTATTTATTGTGGGTGAACAAGAAGGGTGCGGCGAATACACGGGAAATGATCTATTCGCTATTCAACTTAAGAGTGCCGTAAATCTGGAAGTTTGTGGTCGGAAGCTGCGCCTTCAAATCACTTACGCAATCACTTTCGGTTAAGTAAAAAGAAAGAAAAAAGAAAATGAAGAAACGGGTGACACTGCCTTCATGTGGGTAAATACCGTACCATGCCACTTTTGAAGACCTAATTTTGAAACTAATTTTAAGGGGGTCGCATCATACACGAGATATGAAATTAGCGTATGTACTGCTGGTCCTGGCTACGCCGTTGACCAAATTATATAACGATTTACTGTAGTCAAATTAGCTTCAAAATTAGGTCTTCAAAGGTCGCATGATACGCGAGTATATACGGTAGTCTTATGACTCGGGTTAAAATTAGTGTTGCATGTTTACACATATTCAGATTTCTGCATAAATGCTAGCAAGCATTGAGTCAGACTAGTATAAGCTTGCCGTAGATCAATAAGCTATTTTATCTAGTCATTTTTATTGAATTTGATTTTTACTGAGTGCGCCAATACTATGTCTCCCCACCAGACGAGGATTAATTAATTTCTACATATATTTCATATATAAAATCTTTAAAGCGTTTCAAAAGAGGGCGAAAAATATGACATCGAAATCTGACGGAGCATTGAAATAGCGACGGTACCTTCCAGAAGGTAAGCAAAATATAAAGAAACATGGAAATTTCCTTAGAAACCCCAAAAAAAGTGCTGAACTTTTATGGAATAGCATTTCTTCAATTTGGTAATAAATGCTGGACAATCTCTGCACATATGAAGAAGAGACTTGAGCCAATAGAAAACCGCTTCTACGGAAGTATGCTATGAATACCTTGGATTGAACATGTCAGCAAATTTATGGAAAAATTGAAATAAATGGCACACATTTTCGTTTTCTTGATGTTCATCAAGGAAGGCGCCGTAGTTCTTTTTAACCCAAGTACCTTCAATCTTTTAAAACTTCCTTGATGAATTTCATCTTAACATTAAGAAACCGATTAGACAACTGGAATTATGATGTGCGTGACGTTTAAAAAGTCATGCAAACAGTAGAAAGGTAATGTTTGGTTTTAGAATTTTTTGGAAATAGAAATTAATTTCTTCTGTTATTAAAATGAATTAAAATCAAATAAAGCAAACGAGTATGCTCTAAGATTTTTCTTTTTAATCTTTTTCAAGGCAATAAAGCCGCTAAAACGCAAGGTGGGGGATACTGAGTGTGAAAGAATACGAGAAAGAGAAAAAAAAACATTATAAAAGAGAGAGAACAATAAAAGAACCGGAATTACGGAGACAAAAAACAACTCTGCATTTAATTATTTTTAGACCAAACTTGACTGGAAAGCAAGAGAGTTCCACAAGCAAGAAGCGTGATAGAAAAAACTGTTAGTATAAAACTTATGGTTACATCTCGCCAATTCAACTGTAAAACGATGAGATCTATCCACCAATCTGCGCCGAAATTCGTAATGTCGAGGTACCAAAAAAAGAAAATCTCAGAACAATTACCATAATAATATTTATAGAAAAGGCACAGGGAAGCTACATTACGTCGTTAGGAAAGTGACTGAAGCCGAGATGCCAGGTCAGGACCGATAACATTAGAGTAATCCGTAAGCTTTTCTATACACCGCGAAAATATACGTTTTAAAGCTTTTGTAAACCATTCGTATCACTCTTTTTTAATATATTTTCATTATCTTAGTCTGAACTAAAGAATTATCATTACTCTATACAGATTTACTGGACTAGTATCTTCATCTTGGTTGTCATAGTCACAACGTTCCAATCGTTGTACTGTCTGGTGTCTATCGTATTCAGTGACCTTCTGGGAATTTCAAAGCGAACATTTTATTCAGCCAACATTTTTCATTTCGCTGTTCATTCCAGGTGAGATAATTCCTATTAAAAATACTATTTGTACCGGTAGGATTAAAAAAGAAAACTTTCTAAACTGTCGCAGATTTCAAATTCCGTTTCTCTAATTGGATAAAAATAATCTTGAGAATTCTTTTTTAATACCCTGACAGAGCGTCACCATAATCAGGCTCAGAAACAAGACTTATCAAAAAATTCCCATCCGGACATCTCATTGGTTGTAAATGACTTGGTAGTGGCCACGGGCAGATGGTCGTAATTTTTTTTCACATAATTTTTTATATAGAGAAAACATTGTCAACCATTTTAAATTTTTGACTCGCATTTATTTCATCTTAATTTAATTTCCGTTATTTATGCTATTATTATTATTAGTAGTAGTAGTAATATTATCTTGGATTTTTATTAGGTAAAGCATTGTCAACCATTAATTTTTTACTAGTATATTTTATCGTAATTTTAGTTGCTTTATATCCACTAGTAGTATTATAGGATTTTTTGTTTGGCAAAACACTATGAAAAAATTGTTCAAACAAATGTTTGAGATGACATTAATTTATATGAACGTACAACAAAGACAGATGACACGAGACAAGTTTTAAAACAGATGAAAAATTTACTGCTAACACACGAAACAATGAGTGAGTTACACATATTGTATGCTAAATGATGCCCAGGAACATGTATATAAATTATCAATGAAAATGAAATATGCCTTTTTACAATAAAAATTATGATGCTAAATCTAAGGTCCTCAGAAAAGAAAAGAAAACTACATAAAGTGAAGAAATATTTTCTGAATAGTTATCAAAGAATAATTTGGTACAATTCTCGAAGCTGGTAACAGCGAACAATACATCAAACACACCAGCCGAAGACTTTTTCTCTCAATTCTCGTCTGGTGGATGTCAAATTTCTTCTCCGTTGTTTTATTTTTGGTCCGACTCCAAAAATTAAATTCAACCCCCCCCCCCCTTAAATAACCTACATGTAGGCTCCAAATACACTTCTCGGAATTTGGAGGGAAACCCTTTTACAGGTTTGAATAAAACAAAAAACAAAAAAAAAACGCAGCTGTTTTACCACAAATCAAAATGTGCCAAAAATACTATGTATACTACGCCTCTCAAGAGAGAGGGACGAATCGAGTCGAGCCGATAGTAGTTCAGTCCAAACCAGACTGACAGTCATACTAACACCTTCCATATCTTGGATTATTATTTCGTGTAATATACCTTCGTTATTTCTACTCTTGTGTTCGTGTTGTTCTTCCTTGATCCTAACCTGGACCATAACATTAAACAAGGGCACAAACGAATCATCTGCTCTCTCTCTCTCTCTCTTTCTCTTTTCTCTCTCTTTCTCTTTCTCCTTTCTCTCTCTCTCTCTCTCTCTGAAAAGCAGACGATGAGCGCTCACGCAGCTTAAATGTCTTATAGTATTTGTAATAGTGGTATTATTATCTTGATTTTTATTAGATGGAGCATTTTCAACCATTATTCATTTTTGACGAAGATTTCTTTCATTTTAATTCCAATTACTTTACTTACACTATTAGTAACAATATTATAAAAAAATAGTAGCAATATTATCGGGAATTTTTATATGATGAAGTGTCAACTATTATTAATTTTTTTTATTTGTATTTATTTCACCATAATTTGCTTTTACATCTAGTAAAATTTCTGGTCAGTGAGTTATTGTCAGGTGACATGAATAGGCCAATCAGCGTGTAACAGCAGACAATCCCGAGCTCTTTGTGAACTGGAAATTTTACCCGTTTCATTGTTTTGCCGAAACCCGGCATTTCTATGACGTCAAAGTGACGTCATTTCTGCATTTTTTTCAACTCAATGATATTACATTTTTTTTTTCTTTTTCTTTCTTTTTTCTTTTTTGCGACAATGGGATGAGCCGGACTTCGGTTAAAGATCAGATGGACTTCAGCTAATCACCTTCTTGAATACCATTGAAAAAAAAACGACCTAAACGCCACTTGCAATTGTGATAATATTCTAACAATAAAAGATTCCCAAAAAGACTAACAAACTTACAAGAAGGGTGTAAAAAATTGTCTTCAATTTTATTTTTTTAAAAAAGTATCCTGCCGTGGGTCTGGTGTCGCGGTTTCTGTGGTTATAACAAATTCGATCGTCACTCCATATACGTAAACTTCTGCTAGTCTACGCTATGTCTTTCTACAAAGTAGAAAATATATTAATTTTATACACATACAAATATAAATTGGAACCAAATATAAATCAAATATAGCTGGGAATCTGACAGATTAGTAGGTTAAGGAACAAATAGGCAACGTTTATAAACCTAACATGTTTCGCTTTTATTAAAACTTCATCAGATAATGAAATACGAAGGGGGGGAGAAAATTCTGATATTTTTAATTTTTGTGTTATTTGTTTTTCATTGGTTAAGCAGACATCACCCGCATCAGTCTTGTCAATTTGCTTTCATGGCTTACCAGCTAATATATTGATTGATTTGTTTTTTTACGGCGTATCAACCCTTTGTGGGTTATTTAATGTCTGAACCTACTTTGGATTGTAAGAGGTTGCTAACAGTAGCTGGTGTCCCCAAGTTGTCCATCGCAATACCAGACGTAGAATTCAAACTGTTGTAATGTTATCTTTATTCAAAATAGCCGAGAATTGGGAAGGCCGTAGTTAAATAGAGTATCGAAGGAACAGGAGAATAGGTAAAGGAAACAGGTTTATTAAATACTATTAAATAGAACGAAAAGCTTTCAGGAAATTAAATACTACTCAAATCCTACTCTAATGTGGCTACTTGCCATATTTATATGTAGGAGCAGTCCATTGCTACAGTAGTAGGGAAGAGCAGGAATTACGCTGAAGTCCTAATCTACAACACAGACAAATACCGTTTTCAAATGAACTGCTTAAAGGCAGCTATCCATTAAAAGGTGTTCGGAATTTGCCAATCGGATGTGTCGTTTTCGATCAAGACAACGCTAGGCCGGATGTCAGATGCGGCAGAAATTGGTACAGTATCACTGAGATGTCCTACAGCACTCACCGTATTCAACTGATGTTGCACCTACTACTTAGAACTTATTTCGATCCCTACAAAATTATATTGATGTTAAGGATTCCGATTTTCTGGAAGACCATCTATTTAAAAATATCTAAGTATTGTCTCTTATAAAATTCTATGAATTTATTGTGAAGAAAGAAAAAGTTCGTAACCAAATAAAAAGAAAGAAAATCCGTACTAAGAAAGAAAGAAAGAAAGAAAGAAAGAAAGAAAGAAGTAATCCAGATGCAAAGAAAGAAAGAAAGAAAAACGAAGTAAACAAGATAAAAAAAGTGACTAGCTACAAATAAAGAAAGAATTAGACCAGATACAAAGAAAGAAACCACGTACAAAGAAAGAAAGAAAGAAAGAAAGAAAGAAAGAAATCCGAAGCTATTATCTTCGTGTCTTTGCCCGAGAAACGAACGAGAAAGTACAACAAAAGCCAATAAGCAGCATCACAGACGCATGAGTGTGACTTCTCACCTAATGCTGACCAAACATGGGCAGATTTTTTATCGAAGCCATATTAGAAGCACCTATTCGACTAGAAGCAAGTATTCGACATCTACTCATCCACAGCACATGATCTCATCATTGTTTCCAAAATGGCTACCTCGCAAGTGGGATTTGAGCTTAGGAAACAGGAAGAAGTCTGATGGAGTGTAATTCAAAGCTACTACTACCTGAGCAATGTAAACAGGCGCGTTATCCTACAGCAAGAGCACACCTGCCCTCAGCTTCCCTCTGCTTTTCAACTTCATTGCTTCCTTCAGTTGTCTTAATTCTGATGCATAGTACTGTCCATTAATAGTTTTTTTCCTTTGACAGTTGGTCTATTATGTTTACGCCTTCAGAACCCCCGCCAAAAAAAAAAAAAAAAAAACAGACGCCATCATCTTGCCAACAGACGCTGTCTTCTTGAACTTCTTCGGGGATGAAGAACCAGAGTGTTTCTACTATTTGCTTTGAATCTTTGATTCAGGTTCGAAGTGGTGAGCCCTGGTTTCATCTTGAGTTGGGGAAGCCTGGAAGCAAGCCCGAAGTATTCCAGAAATGTCAACCCTTTTCAGCTTCTGCTCTGGTGTCAGCATTCTTGGGATCCATATTGAAAACAACTTGCTTGTTCCCAAGATCTGTTAAAACAGTATGAACCGAACCAGAATTAATGCCTATGGACTGCTGGAGAGCAAGATATCTGTTATACAAAACCATACGGTGGTTGGCATCAGTGGTTGAAGTTTTTGAACGACCTGACCGAGGGTCACGTTTTGGGCTATCCTTGCCCGGCTTGAACCCCGTAGCGCACTTCTTCACAGTTGCATAGGAAGGGGAGTCCTCAGCAAATGCCTATAACAAGTCCTCATGCATTTCTTTGAATTGTATACCTTTCTTTTGCAGATACTTTATGCTTACTTGGGCCTCTGTTTTGTTTATTTTTAGATTTGTTGCACACCTGTCACCTTTGTATGGGCCAACACAGAAATTAAGACAAAAATCTATTTTTTCTAGTTTTATAAGAAATGGTAGTGTGTTACCACAACAAAAATGTTCAGCTATGACTCTTCTTTCTGAGTAAACCTTAGAACGTTTTGAATGACCCACGTATATTTAATAGCCTTCAGCAAAATCAAAAAGTTATTGATAATTTGTCAAAAAATATTTAACTTTTGTGCTAGATTATAACTTGACCTTTGCTATACAAGACTCTTTCATACAACATGACTATACTGGTTTCGTTTCAGAACAGTGAATGTCATTTGTTCGAAAACTGGTTTCCCCGAATGTGTTAAATCGTCTATTCACTTAGTCGAATTCATTGTTTCACTTCACAGAAAAAGCCAACCATAGAAAATTAAAGGGAGATAACTCCCTTTAATTTTCTATGGTTGGCCATATTTGAATGGCGTATTTTTGGGTTTTTTTGTTTTGTTTCGTTTTGTTTTTTGAATTATGGTGACTTTCTAGATGTGGCACAAGACCAAAAGTATGGGACATCGTATGAGATTCGAACACATTATTCAGAACAAAGAAATAAATGTTCAAAAATTAATATAATGTGATTTTCTAGAATTTTTTTTTTTAAATTTCAAGACGGACCTACCCTGAAAATTATAGAAAATCAGCAGGGCATGAAATACTTACTTTCCCCACTGTACGTTTTTAGCAATCCTTTATTCTCTTTCTCGTTATGTAATGTGTTTTTTGTGTGAAGTACGTTTTTACAATGTTCAATTGTCTCACTTTGTTCATCAAGACACGACACAGTTTGGTAAGTCGTTAAATTTCCCACAGAAGTGACAGTTTAACATGATAGAAATAACGAATGAAGATCATAAAAACACAATAGTCAGACTAGGAGCGACGGTTTGAATTGGGATAATTAACAAATGTGGCTGATCAAAAAAAATAGTCACAGACTATAAGTGAAGTTTTGAACTAGTACAACTGACGAATGAAGCCCATCAAAAATGAAGTCCATCAAAACAAAATAGTCACAGTTTGAACTGGGAGAATTAACAAATGTTGCTGATCAAAACAAAATAGTCACAGACTAGGAGTGAAAGTTTGAATTGGTAGAAATTACGAATGTTCTACAGAGTCAAGTGTGCTAATAATTACACCACACCGAGGTGACCACAATTTTAAAATTATGTATCGTTCAAAAAACTTCCATCGTTGCTTACTTATGATAATGAATGTTTGGCAACAAGACAGTTGGTTTGTTTAAAAGGTTTATTTAATACTGATATCAGTTAAAACCAGAAAATTGATTGTCTTTTATCGGATAAAGAAAATAAACCATAAATAAAAACGATTAATATATATATATATATATATATATATATATATATATATATATATATATATATATATATATATATATATATATATATTAAACAAAAATAAATAAAATACTATTTACACTATTTGAATTGTTCGGACTGTTGTCATATTCACAAAGTTTCGGCCATCGTACGCCCCGGGCTTCTTCAGGTGATATTTCTTGAAATTTCGAACTGAACTATTTAATTCGTCCCAAAGGGACTTGACCTAAAGAGTTGTAAGTTCAATATCTGGTAACAGAGGGAACAAAAAACTTTCTATAAAATCATTGGTTGATTGATCCAAAAGTGACTTGGCTAAAAGAGTAGTGAGTTCAATCCACGGCAGTAGAGGGAACAAAAACTTGGACAGATAAGTTATCAAGGGGAATTAACTGAAACTGAGATATCCAACGTTATGGCACGTAGAATTAGAACAATCTACCCCCGTGTACTAAATAAAGGGTTTGGTTCTAAAATCAAAGAAATATCACCTCAAGAATGCCGGAACGTACAACGACTGAAATGACGTGAATATAGCAATAATGATGACGACAACAGTTTGAACAATGTACATAGTGTAAATAATTAAAATACAATCTCAGAAATATAGACAAATAAAAAAAATAATATAAGTCTACCATTCGTTCATACATGGAATACTGTTGCAATATATGGTCTGGTGCACCCCCCCCCCCACCGCGCTGTTCATCTCGAGCTTCTCGACAAAATCCAAAGACGGATATGCAATGTGATCGGTTCTGACTTGGGGTCTAAACTCCAGTCTGACATAATGTGGCTTCCCTCCGTCTTTTCTATAGATATTTTCATGTCCTCTTCTCTGACGAGCTATTTTCACTGGTGCCCGGACTGCATGAATTTAAGCGTGCTACTAGGTTGGCATCATGGTCCCAACCTTTTGCTGTCGAAACAGTTAAATGTAACCGCCTTTTCTACTCAAACAGCTTCTTCTCTCGCACTTCCCGACAGTGGAACTCCCTTCCTCTTATTTGCTTCCCTGATAATTATAATCTTAAAAAATTTAAATGTAATGTCAATCGACATCTTCTGTTGCTTTGATCCCGGTTCTTTTTTTTATCCTTTCCTCTTTTTTCTTTTTATCTTTTCCTCATCCCCCCTATACCCAGTCTTTTCCCTTACTTAAACTCTCTGTAGCCCCTTGCGTATTTGTGGCACTCTCGCCTTGCTTGGGGTGAAAGGCTTTAAAAAAATTAATACATGAAATATTTCCACGTGTATTTTGGAAAAGACAAATATTTAAATGGGTTTATTTTTTGTCATTTTTTACTCATTTCTAAATATTCCTAGAATAAAACAGAGATATCAAGCAACACTATTACGTGAATGAAATCTCCAGTCATTAATCTATGAAGAAAAAAGGCTTTTATTATTTTAAATAAACAACAGAATTTTTAAATGATATACTTTATTTAAAAAAAAAAAGCTTTATTTATATATAACAGTTATCTCCCTTTAATTTTCTGTGTTTGGATTTTTCAGTGAAACGTTCCGAATTTTCATCAACAACCTGGCATCTGTTCTCAACTAGGTATTTTTTTTTTCTAAGCGTTTCACCCCAAGCAAGGAGGGAAGCCACTAGGACGCAATGGGTTACAGAAAATTTGGAGCAAGATCAGATAGGAGTGATAGAGGAAAGGATGAGGAGAAGGATAGTGGATAGATCAAGGCAACTGGAGATGTCGATTGACATTACATTTGAATAGCTGGAGATTAAAGCTATCTGGGAAACAGGAAAAGGGAAGGGAGTTCCACAGGTGAGAGGTGCGAGACATGAAGCTATTGGAGTAGAAGAGACGGCTACATTTAGGAGTTTCGACAGTGAAAGGGATGCCAGCCTTGTAGGGCGCTTGAACTCATGAAGTCTGGGAACCAGCGAATGCAGCTCCTCGGAGCAATTGCCATGAAAGTATTTGTAAAAAAGACAGAGAGAGGCGACGGCGCGTCTGTGAGAGAGTGACTGTTATGCTGATGACACAACTATTTACTCCTGTTTCAATATTAAGTCTAATCAATTCCCTTGGCAGCTGATCTCAAAAATGACCTACATTTTTTTTTGTTTGTTAACTGGAGCAACAAATGGCACGTTAATTTTAACGCCTCCAAAACGAAACTTCCCTGTATTAATTGTCTGAGATAACCATTTTTGTTTTCCATCAACATGGCTAATGCTAACGCGCAGGGGAGGGACTCGTTAAGTGTTCCCGGTCTAACGTTTTCCACTGATATGAATTGGAAAGATTATATTGAGTCAATTGCTAGGTCTGTTGCTATGGAAGTTGTTTCTCTGATCGTGCTTGACATTTTTTTTCGTCTAAATCTATCTTACATTTCTATAAGTCTACAATTCGTCCATGCTTAGAATATTGCTGCCACATATAGTTTGGTGCCCCTGCTATATATTTAGAGATCCTTGATAAAATCTGAAGAAGAATCTGCAATATCATTAGTCCTGACCTGGCATCTCGGCTTCAGTCAATTCCCCACGTAGCTTCCATGTGTCTTTTCTATGAATATTTTCATGGTAATTGTTCTGGTGAACTTTCCGCTATAGTACCTAGACTCTATGAATTTAAACGCTATACTAAATTGGTGTCAAAATCTCACCATTTTACAGTCGCAATGGCTAGATGTAACCGTAAGTTCTATGCTAACAGTTTCTTCTACCGCACTTCTCGCTTGTGGAACTCACTTCTGGCTTCTTGATTTTCAGTCATGTTTTAACCCTCAAAAATTTGAATGCAATATCAGGCCTTATCTTCTGTCGTCTTAATGTCTGTTCTTTTATTGTTTTCTCTCCTTAATAATCTTTTTCTTATATTCTTTCACACTTAGTAACCGTTGCGTATTAGTAGCTTTGTTGCCATACTTGGAGTGAAATAATTTTTAAAAAAAATAAAGAAAAAGTGAACAATTTTGCCCTTTCGGTGAAGCCAGTTTTCGGCTATTTCATTTATTAACCTTGGCCTGGAATATTTGACTCGAGAGATTATCAACAGTCAGCCATATTCTAAAACTTCAAATAAATAGAGTGTTATGAATTACTGTCGTAGATTGTGTATGAAAACACGAAACTTCATAAGTAACATCATATTTTATGCAATATTACAATAATATTTTATACATCTTTTATCAAAAGAGGTTTGGATGCAGCTGGGTTCCCTTCCCTAATCGAACCCGTAGGCCTCGACCGTGGTGATGGAAAGCGGTCGGATGGCATTACCATTTTCCATTTTAAAATGGGGAAGTCGTTGATTTGGGATGCGACCTGTGCGGATACATTTTCGGTCAGTAATTTGATCAATTCCACGGTTGAGCCAGGATCCGTCGCCCGGGACGCAGAGATGAAAAAATTAGTTAAATATTCTTCTCTTGTTGATAATTTTTTTTACTCCTGTGGCAGTGGAGACTTCAGGGGTTATTGGCCCTCGTTCGATGGCGTTCCTTCGGAGGATTGGCGTGATTGCGTCTCGATTAAGGGACGAGCCTCACGAAACGGAGTGGCTCTTGCAGCGTGTCTCACTGGCGATGGTTCGAGGTAATGCTTTCTCCATTATTGCGGATGGCAGAGGATAGAAAAAATTTGTTTATAGTTACTTTGTTCTGGAATTGTCATCAGTGGTCAACTGAACTTGTTTTGTTTCAATAAAGTCTCCTTAAATAATGAAAAAAAAATTATACAACTCTGAACTTCGTCTCTTATCGTCATCCAGTGTGTGTGTGTGTGTGTGTGTCAGGAGGTCTCATTCAAACGTTCACCTTGCACTCTCTTCTGCTCTTTTACTACTAGGGTGGGTGTTTATATATCTACCTGTAATGCAGTTCTTTCCTATGCGTACATGCGTACAGGCACAGCTACGCTGCTCACATGGGCACGCAGTCGGCGGTTAGAACACCTGAAGTCAACATTTCACTTGACTTATCTGGATGATACTGAGTGTAAAGTACATTCCAGTATCATTTGAGCTGAACCCAGAACATTATACAAGCGTATAAAATATTCATATCTGCTGCTAGGAACACCAGTGATCTCTACTTTCAATTACACAACTGTTATAAAACATTGAAGAGAAATTCCATGATGTCTCACAAAAATGGATAATTTCCAATAAAATTTAGAACAACGTTTGCAGTAATTTTTTTTAGATGAAATTTGACTACTTCATGGATTGGAAACTTTTACCAAACAATTATACAATATTACGGAGGCACGGTGGTGTAATGGATAGCAGCTCGGATTGAGGAATTGGAGAGCCGAGTTCGAATTCCAGTTGAATCCATTACATTCACTTACGTGCGAATCCTCTTCTTCTCCTCCCAGCTATGGGTAAATAGCAGGACAGACTGGATGGTAACTGGTCTACCACAGAAAGATTTGGCAACCTACTGCGGGGGAAAAATCTGCTTCGTCAGTCATGTAAATACATGACAGATACATGATCGCCTAAGTGTGTATGACGCATGGCACATAAATGAGTGACATAGTACAAGACTATGGTCTACAGGATGGACAATGTCGCTTTTCAGTGATTGTTGGTCAACGAAATAAACAAAATGGAAGAATGAAGATAATAAATTAGATACCCACTGTCACTTCAAAAGTAATCTAACCGTCAAAGGCTACCGACAACAAATTATTTTCAATATGGAGAGAAAATAATTTAATGTTGAGCCAGCGTCTATCCGACAAAACCAGACTAGAGTTAGAACTGCTGAAAATCCGTGATAGAAACGAGAATGGTAAAAGAACATCTTCAAATTACAAAAGATAAAACAGAAAAGGATGGAATGAAAAGCCTAAAGCGAAATGCGAGAAAAAGACAAGATGCAGGAACGACAGCCACTGAATTTAACGAAGAAAAATATTAAGAAAAAATAATAATAAAATAAAACTGAACGTGAACAAAGAAAAAATCCTGACTATCTTTTTAGGTGCAAGGTTCAGAACAGAATCAAATCTACAACCTTACACGTCAATAAACTCTTATCAATATGTCATTATATTCAGCAAACCTGAAAACAATAATAATAAAAATATATTAATCCTTTCATTGCCTTATGTGTGACATTTTCAGCGGGCGGCCATGTTTTATTAAATTCAAGTGAAAAATAAAATATAACTAATACCCCCATACTTTTATGTTTTAAAACCTGTGAGGTGTCAGCGGTATTTTGAATTGCATGATTGTTGTTTTAATCTCTTAAAATCTAAATCTTAATCTCTTAAAACACTGAAATGATATCCCAGAATGTTTGGTTCAAAACTTAAATAAATTCCAAAAGCAAAAAATACGTAAAAAGAAAACGTATAAGAATTTTACTTATATTTTTCTTTCGCCGTGAAATGTGTATACAGTGAAAAATATCTTTTGAAGGTAAATATTAAAAAAAAAAACTAGATATGTAATAGCACAAAAGAAGTTTATCGAAATCCGACTGCTCATCGGATTAGCGAAAAATGTTTTCCAAAAGCTAAATAAAGTAAAAGAACAGAAAGTAAAGTAACAGAAACAGAGAAAATAAGTACTGACTTGCTTTGGGCTATCAATTCTCTTGTGTGGCAGAGAACGCTGAACAATCCCACTATAGATGAAGTTGAAACTGGAGGCAACAGAAATGTGGTTCTACAGAAGGATACTGAGAATTCAATGGACGGAACGAGTAAACAATGAGGAACTCTTAAAGAAAAAGTTAGCAAAAAGAATAGAGGTCAGAAAGAGACAGCTGAAATTTCTTAATACACATAATGAAAAAAGAGGGCTTCGAGAACTTAACTCACACATGGCATATCAAGAGAAAAAGAAATAGAGTAAGACAGCGGGACATCTACCTGATGGGCTTTTGTGAATGGTTGGCAGAACAGGGGACGGTAATCTTGGCAAACGGAGAAATGTTGCTAATGGACACGAGGGATAGGAAGTAGTGGAGAGCCATCGTCTACCACTTCCTGAAGAGATATGGTGCATAGAAGAGAACAATTCAAATCGCTTGCTTTTATTCTGTGCCTGGTGTATTGTAGTCGTGTTTGGTTGAAGAGAGAGTAGTCTTTCAACAAGGAGGCGTAAAATAAACAACTATACCCTGAAGTAAAATTAATAAAAAAAAATCAAAGTATCTACGATTATTATATTTAAACATTATTACAACGGTTAATGGTCGACATTTCTAGGGCATGTAATGGTCAAAGAGGGCTTGTCAAATCTGATACTCACAGGACAGACGAAAAAAACCGCATAACATACTTAGGGAACTTGATGGTGGAAAATGGTTTAGGAGAAATAGCAGAAAGATAATATTTCCTACAAAAGACAGGAAATTAAGGAGAGCCATGATCGTCTACGTCCTTATGGAGACACGGCACATAAAGATGAAGAATGGTGGACTACGCATCAAATAAATGCTGAAAACACGGCACTGTTCTTGTACCGCAGGATCGAGAAAATTCTGCTGATGAATAATGACGTCACTTGATTGATTTCTTCCATTCTAGCATAAGCAGCCCAGCCATCGAAAACAATATGGCTTCCAGGCTGAATATACCGCACAATCACCTCTTTCAGAGTCTCTGCTCGCCGACCCGGCAACTCAAATAGGAAACATTTTCCCGAACCCCACTCGATACCACTGAATTCCCAATGGTCAGGACGCCATTGGCCATGGTGATATTTAGTATGAAAAAACATTTAAAGATAAAAAAAAAAAATGACAGTTTTTTGTACGCCGTTTAAGTGACGCAGTTCCTTGACAGAATATTTTACGCCGCTGATGTGAAGGATTACCGAGGAACCCATAAATGATGTCTTAAGAATTCAACATTTTATGTGACTTTTCTTTAAAGGCATTTTTCTGGGATTCTAGAAAATAATTTCTGATTCCTTTTTGATATTTTAATGGGTAATCAAGGTTTGGATTCCGATAGAAATGAACTGGCATTTGATAGAATAAATATTTGTCATTGTAACCGATAATTCACCGGTGAACAGAAAGCAACTATCAATATTATTCTTATATTTTCCTTTTTGGTTGGTGGGTATGTAGATGTACAAGGTGGTATGCAACATTTTTATACTGAAGAGGGGCAAGTCAAAATAGTTTGGTTTGAAAACGAGCGGGGTAAGTTTTAAAGCTTAGATTTGATCTGGAAAAAGTGTTTGGTTTGAAAATGGATGGGTACGTTGGCAAAATGAAGGTCAGTTTTAAAGCTTAGATTTGATCTGAAAAAAAAGTGTTTGGTTTGAAAATGGATGGGTACGTTGGCAAAATGAAGGTCAGTTTTAAAGCTTAGATTTGATCTGAAAAAAAAGTGTTTGGTTTGAAAATGGATGGGTATGTTGGCAAAATGAAGGTCAGTTTTAAAGCTTAGATTTGATCTGAAAAAACGTTTGTTTCGAAAAATGAACGGTAATTTTTAAAGCTTAAATATGATCTGAAAACAGAATTGGCTTGGTTTGGAAAATGAATGGTAAGTTTTAAGCTTAGATTTGAGGTGAAAAAAGTTATTTGTAAAACGAAAGTTACTTTTTAAAGCTTAGATTTGATCTGAAAAAATGGTTTATTTTAAAAAAAGAAATTGAAAACTTTGTTTGCTAATGGCCGTAGACTGACGGGTTAAGAAGCTGCGATAAAAGCAACTAAAATTAAAATACAAGTTATACTAGTTAAAAACTAATAAAGGCTAAAGAAAATCTCTATAATAAATACGAAGCAGTGTTTTAAGAAAACCAGATGAGTGAGGGTATTTCTGTACACGCCTGTGTGTGGAATTTTGTGTTCTTAATTGAAGTCTTGCTCTATATTTTCTTAAATAAAACCAGGTTGAAAAGAGATTCTTAAAAATGAATAACGATAGTACAAAAGTTGTATTTTGGTTCTTGTGTCGTGAGCACAAATCCTTGCTAGTCTTGAAGTGGCTGGAAGAACGTTGAGGTTTAACGGGCATTAACCTGCAGCATAGAATACATGTACACACGCGCAGGCAATCATTGCTCTAAAACGAAGGCAGAGAGCAAAAGATGTGAGGTAGGGCAGGTTGATCTAGAAAAAAATGTAGAAGAAAGAAAAACATTTTTAAATGCGCAGTTTGCAAAAGCAATTGCAAAATATCCGCCATCGCGGTACACAGAGAAACGAAGAAAAGAAAGCAGGATTACGCATGCGTAGATTATTTTATTTACACGCGTGCGCGCTAGCACGCACACAAAATGCAGAGAAAAAAAGCTCAATGCATGTATGCGTTCACTTGGCCGCACACGATGCAGGTGTGTAAATATACACCGACTGACTTTACTACGCTTTAATAAATGGTTTGCTGACATAAGTTTGGTGACATTCAAAATATTTAGTTACGAACTGTTGCTGTCTCGAGAGCTTTTAATGAATATTTTAATCGGTCTCAAGAATGTAACAGACCTCCCAGTTTCAAACAGTAAACTTTCTGAACGCTTGGAAATGTTAATTTTTTAACGGTACTCAAGAGAGCAGTTAAAGATCTCTCTTTCTTTCTCCACCCTCGTGAAGAAAGGAAGTTAGAAGGAGAGCCTATCAGTTTTATACAACAAATATCCAGCAAATTCGAAAGTGTTCTTTTTTTTTATATTATTTACATATGGACTATTCTCCTCGCCTTTGTTGCTATTATCATAACTTTTATACTATGTATATTATTTAAATTGTTCGGACTGCTGTCATCATCTTTATTGTCATATTCAGGACATTTCGACCATTGGCCGCTCCGGCTTTCTTCCGGATCCGTCTATAGTTCTCAAATGATGTATTATAACTATTTACACTATTTACATTGTTCGGACTCTTGCCCTCATCTTTATTGTCATGTTCACGACGTTTCAGCCATTGTACACTCCACCCTTCTTTAGGGGATACTTCTTGAAATTTCAAATCGAACCCTTTATTTTGCCCAAAAGTGACTTGTCCCAAAGACCTCAATGGAAATAGGAAAACCTAAGGAAGCAGCGCATATGCTAGGTTACAAAAATCTCCTTAATTGGCCAAGCATAGAAATAAATACAATATGGGAACCAGTAATACAGAGAGTTAGAGAAAAACAACAATAACAACAAATTGTAATAGGAGCTATGGTAAAAAATTGGTTTCTGAAACATTAGGTGTTTAAGTCACAAAAATTCACATGACCCAGTGGATAAAAGCGTTGGTTGAAGTAATCCAGTGATTTAGCAAAGAGTTGGGAATTGAATATCTGGTCACAGCAGAGGTGAACAAAAACTTGGAGAATTGAGTTACTAAAGGGAAATAACTCAAGCTGAGATATTAATCTAGAATTAAAACAATCTACCCCAGTGGACTATATGAAGGGTTCGATTCGAAATTCCAACTGAGCATCTTGAATAATATAATAAAAATGAGGACAGCAGTCTGAACAATGTAAATAGTGTAAATAATTGCAATATCTCATCACAGAAATATAGACAACCTTTATACTGTTATGTCCTCCGACCTTCATCGGGGTTTCTCGATCTAATTTCGAACTGGACCCTTCCTACTTCACACTTTGCTTAGCTTTTGGAACAATCTACGGGAGCAGATTGTTCTCGTTTCGTTGGCGGTGTCTAGGGATATCTCTTTCAATTCTTCTTTACTACTGTTCAGTTATTACCCGCACTGTTTCCACTGAGTCTGTCCTCCCTGTCAATTACTATGTCACCAAATCTACGAACTAATGCTTTAACCCACTAGGCTATTGTTTTTAATACACACTCGTGTCTCGTTTTTACTACCTTTTTTTATAAAATCCAAAGAAGAATCTGCAATGTTATTGATCTTAATCTGGCATCTCGAATTCATTCACTTTGTCACCGCTGTAATGTACCTTCCCTGTGCCTTTTCTATAAATACTTTCACTGGAAATGTTCCGATGAAGTTTCTTCTATGATACAAATTGTACATATGGGAACTAGTTAAGACTTCATAGAGACTTTGAGGTATTATGGTAACTGTAATAAGAATGCGTTGTTTTCATATAAGTAATACTGTAGTGGGTTTGGGTCAGTAATTGTGGCTACCTAAGTTTAAGATAAGACTGATTGAAGACTAGTTTTTCCGTTTCCTTACTTCTGGCCTTGTGCCACACAAATAAATATTACTTTCCTCTATGAATTTAAGCGCAATACTAGATTGGCAGCAAGGTCTCATCATTTTACAGTTGAATTACATTTGTATTGCTTAGAGGTAACCGTAAGTTCTACGCTAACAGTTTCTTCTATTGCACTTCTCTTTCGGCTTCTTGATTCCCAGTCAACTTGAAAAATTTAAATGCAATGACAATCGTTATCTTTTGTCCCCTTAAGTTATGTTCTTTATTGTTCTTGCTACTTAATAATGTTCTTTCTTATATTCTTTCACGCTCAGTACTCCCTTGCACGTTAGTGGCTTTGTTGCCTTGCTTAGAGGGAAATGATTAAAAACTATTATACATTTTTACATTTGACATTCTTTTTGACATGTTTCTTCCATCGTCTGATTAAGCGCTACACAAAGATTCTTCTTTTATGCACCCTTTCAAAAAGTCACCGATGATTGCTCTCCACAACGTCCTATTCTTCATAACTATAAGCAATGTTTGTATCCTTACTATCTTTTCTAGTCCCTGTTCTGTCATCCATCTACACAAATTAATTAGGTGGGTTACTTTTTTCCTTCTATCCATCTTGCTTTCAGCATGCCATGTGGATGCTAAATTCTCCAACCCACTTTCCTCATTATGTGTTCCAGAAATTACCTTCTTTTTCATTTTCATTTTCCTTAAAACTTCCTCATTGCTTATATATTCTGTCAATAGTATTCTCCGCATCCTTCTGTAGAACCAAATCTCTGTAGCATCATGTTTCCTATTCATCTACGAATAAATTATCCAGCATTGACTGCTATATAGGAGGAATGATATTACATCGCATTTCAGCAATCTTGTATTTGTTTCTTCATACTTTGCTTAGCTTTTGGAAAGCATCTTTCAATGTGCCTTCGGATTTCTGTGTCAAAATTCTACCGTCCGTTAAAAAGCATTTCCAAGATTTTGACATCTCCAGTTCGTAGTTCACATTTTGAACTGTCCGTTTTGCTAATGACCATAAATTCTGTCTTCTTACAATTGATAGTCCTTTCTTTATCGCTTTCCTTTACTATTTTGTCGACGAGTTCCAGCAGTTTTCTTTGTTTGTTTGCCATCCACATGGTGTCATCTGTGTATCCTACCTTATTAAGATTGTGCCTATCAGTAATAAATCCTGATAGGACGACTGCCTCGCTATAAATGTTAAATAAATCTAGTGAGAAGATGCAGCCTTGTCTAATGCTTCTTTCAATTTTTGTTTACTTGCTCAATTCATTTTATATCCGTATACAGGTGCGTGGAACCACCTCTTAATTGCTGGTGTTCCCAGATCCACTCTGACCCGGGGTGGTAACTCCTGTTAGGGTCCCAGCTATGGGCAAATAGTTAACCCGGAAACTGAGATAAAAAGCATTATAAAAGTGTAAAAATAGGTTTTAATACCAAAAATGCTTTGTAAAAAATTATTACCAGAAATAAATTTTTAAAGAAAAAAAAACTATTACGAGCAATATATTTTTGAAAAAAAAAATATATTACCAGTAATACGTTTTTAAAAAAAAAATTACCAGCAATACGTTTTAAAATAATATTACCAGCTATACATTTTTGAGGGAAAAAAATATTACCAGAAATAGATTTTTGACAAAATAAAATATTACCAGGAAAAAAGTTGTAGGTATTAAATAACCCGTTGAGGTTGATAGGCCGTAAAACACAACAAACCAAAACAAACCAAACCAAATGAGTAATGTGAAAAAACTTTTTACGAAAATAAAACCATCCAAGATTGTAAATTTCCTAAAAGAAGTTGGATTGTACTCAAAAATATGAGTAATTGAAAAATGGTTCAAATATATATGTATACATAAACATCTTTTTACCAAACTATCGCTATGAATCTATTTCAAAAGTTTTGTTGGCATTAAATGACCCACACTGCGGTTGATGTGCCATAAAACAAAACAACCAACCAACGTATGCAGGATATTTGTTCCCAGTAATTATTCTGGATTATTCAATCATTCACAAATAAATCAATTCTTGATTGAATAACTGATTCGTTTTTTTACGGCTTATCAACCCGTTGCAGGTTATTTAATAACAGAAAATATTTTTAGATTGTAGGTAATAATAGTTTAGTGATACTTAGTTTAGTGTTTTACTAATTAACCCATTTATACTGCAACTATGCTGAGCAGATATTAATTACAGTTCTAGGAGAGCGCGTATAATCGGAACCAGGGCAGTACACAAAATCCCTCAGTGATGATAACCAGTAGCTTCAGACGAGTACAAGCATCAACTGCTTCCGTCGAGCAAATTTCGGTTACAAAGGCTTCGATAACCGAACAGACTCGTAAGTGTAAGAAATAAGAAAAAGAAGAGAGGGGGGTAACTTACGAGAAAGAAAAAATTAGTATAGAACAGGAAAGAGAAGGAGAGTCAATTGTTTGTACCGCTCTAGTAAGTATCTGGCATTTTTTAACTTTGTTCTATCTCTACAAGAGCCAGATCAGACCAAAAATGGAGTATTGCTGCCGTATCTAGCATCAGAACTCACTTGCCTGTCTTGATTGAATTCAGAAGCGCCTACGCGGTCTTGTCGGGGATTATATATTTTCCACCATACAATCCCTTTCTCATAAACGAAATGTCGCAAGCTTCTCACTTCTCTATCGCTATTTCCATTCGCAAATGATCTGACGAGTTACATTCCTTAGTTCCACTAGTACTGTCCTTCACGATTAAAACTTGCCATGCCATGTACACAGGTTCGAACCATCTACATTTTCTCTATATTCCATTAGTAAAAAGGAAGTTCCACTCTGGTAGCTTCTTCCTAAGAACTGCTATTCTTTGGAACCAACTCCCAATAGGATGTTTTCCGATCACTACAACTTTAACCTCTTCAAGTCTAGGGTGAACCGTTATCTTTCTTATATAGTCTCAACTGCATTTCTTGTCTCCCCCTTCTCGTGCTTATACAACATCAACCCTCGAATTCAACTTGAATGTCTCTTGGGTCTCTTATTAGTTGAACGTAACTTTAAAAAATGTATGAGGAAAAATGTATCGTGTTGACCAAAAAGTTTGTTCGGTTTATTACGTAAATTTTCTACTTAATAAAAGAATGAATTTGGGGGGATATCAAGAAGAAATGGTGAAAGGAAATGAAATAAAATATAGATAGAAAGGATTCAAGGAAAGAGAGCGAAAAAAAAAAGTCTGGAGTTAAAAACAAGAACAATGCTTCCATAAAGCGCCATTCCAACCCCTAGACTGGCTCCAATCCAAAATAGTCTCCCTTCAACCAATCCTTATTCAAGCAATCTCTAATTCAGTGTTTCTCAACGTTTTTAAGCAATGGCACACCTAGGAGCAAATGAAAATATCATGGCACACTTAGCAAATTTTTAAAGGGTATACATTTAAATGTTATGAAATAAAACCATAGATTTAAAAAAATACACACACAAATGAACTTACTTTATTTCAATGTTTCTGTTCAACTATTTGTGCAGCTTATTTAGTGTGAAATCTGCGCCTGGTGTGTTTTTCTTCTTTTTTTTTGCGATTTCTTCAATGTTTGGCTGAATGTGCGATAAGCAGATACTCATTTCTTCTTCAGACGAGCGGATTTATTTGTTCAAATACTAATGTTGTACCATGACTACTTACACACACACACACACAAACAAACAAACAAACAAACAAACACACACACACACACACACACACACACACACATGCATATGTATGCCGTGACAATATTTCGTGGCACCCTTAAGAGGATTGCACGGCACACTAGTGTCCCCCGGCACGGCAGTTGAGAATCACTGATCTAATGTGTTAATCCGTTTGCCTTTATTTTGCTTCCGCTTCTTTTTATTTTCCCACAACAAACTTCCTTCTTATAAATTGTTTCTTTCTTGTACATTCTTCTTCTTCTTCTTCTTCTTCTTCTTCTCCTCCTCCTTCTTCTTCTTCTTCTTCTCCTCCTCCTCCTCCTCCTTCTTCTTCTTCTCCTCCTCCTCCTCCTCCTTCTTCTTCTCCTCCTCCTCCTCCTTCCTCCTTCTTCTTCTCCTCCTCCTCCTCCTCATCCTCCTTCTTCTTCTTCTTCTTCTTCTTCTTCTATATACATTATTTTTTTCTTTCTCCCACAGCCTTCTCTTCCTTATTCAACCTTTCTTCTTCTTCCTGGTCCGTTCTTCATCCTCTTGTTTTTCTACTTCCTCTCTCTTTCTCTCTCGTACATTCTTTACTCTTCTTTCACATACACGTTTCTTATAACTCCACTTATTCTCTCTTGTTCCATCTTCTTCTTTTTCTTCTTCTTCATCTTCTTCTTATTATTATTATTATTATTCTCGTAATTTTTTTTCGCATTTTCTTTTTCAAGACCTCTCTCTCTCTCTCTCTCTCTTCATCTTCTCTCTCTCTCCTTCTTCATCTTCTACAGCTGCTACTGCCCACTCCTTCTTTGACGTGCGTTTTTTTTCTTCTTCTTCTTGGTCATACTTTCTCGTGTCTTCTTTCCTCGCTTTTTCTTTCTCGTAACTTCCTTCTTTTTTTTTCTTTCGTTCGTTCGTTCTTCTGATCGTCTTCTTCTTTCCTACTTTTTCGTATCTTCTTTGTTTCTTCATTGTCTTCTTTCTCCTCTTTCTTTCTTTTTTTTCTTTCGTTCCGTCGTTCGTTCGATATTCCCGTTTTCTTCTTTCCTACTTTTTCATATTTTTTCGTCTGCTTCTTCATTCTCTTCTTTCTCCTCTTTCTTTCTCCTTTTTCTTTCTTTCTTTCTTTCCCGTGTCTTCTTTCAGTTCTCTCTACCATCTTTTTCTTCCTGTTTTATTTCTTGTGTTTTCAAAACCATTTCATTTAGCTCTTTTTGGTCTTTTTAAAAAAGATTTTTTTCCCGTTTACTTCTGCGCAACTTCAGATTTTCAGATCTCACCCCGTGCACTCGATTTCTGTCTTTTCCCGCAACCACAAACTCCCACACCGCCATCCATCGCCCGAAATGCTATCTTCATCTTCGTCTCTGTTTCAGCTTCAGCTCTTCAACTCTTCTTACTCTCCATTTGTTTCCTCCATCCATTCAGCCAGCCAGGCATCCATTCATTAGATCATTGAACACTCGTAACGATTTAAGTTCCCTCACTACCACCATAACCCATACCTGCACCTTTTTCTTTCTCTTCACCCTGGCCACCCTGCTTTCGTCTTTCTTTTTCTTTTTTTTTTAATTTCTCTCACTTTCCTCTGATCACATCCACATTCATATACACTCCTATTCTTTCTTTTAATCAAATTATCTCTCGTTCTTGTTCTCTCTCTCTCTGTCTCTCTATCTATCTATCTATCTATCTATCTATCTATCTATCTATTATATTTTTCTCTTAATTCCCTCCCGTTCTCCTTTTCCAACTGAGCTTTTTTGTGTCCTTCCTTCTTTCCTCATTGTCTTTTGCAGCAAGCCTTCTTCCTTCCCTTCTCCTCTATCCAACTATTACTTCACTCCATCCCTTCCTTCCTTCCTTCCTTCCTTCCTTCCTATCTTCCTTCCTCCTCATTCCATTTTTCCATCTCCAAATCATTTACCCCAGAACTCAACCCAACAATCCGGTATTCCTCCCTACTTTCTTCTCATACCTTCCCTCGCCTTCTCAATGATAATCTCCCCTCGCTATAATTTTCAAGCCTCTCTCCTCCGCCCTTTCCTCCCCGTCACTTCCCTGCCGTCGCCTGTGCTATTTCTTACCAGCCCGCCGCCATTCCTGTTGTGTTCGGTTTCCAATCATCTCACCTTCCCGCTTCTCTACCTTGCTTGCCTTTCAATGTTTCTCATACTAAAAACTCTCAAACTCACACACACAGACAGGCGCATGCATATTGCCAATGTCATTTGGCAATGCACACATCAATACACCCGCGTCTTGCACAAAAATACACTTGGAAACCACACGGGCACAGATACGTTATTCAAAGAGACAGGCACTTCGTACACACAAGCACTTGTAAGAACATATTGATACATAGTGATGTATGAATAAATTTATCCGAATATATCTGTGTATATTCATATACGTGCTTATATATTTATATATATATATATATATATATATATATATATATATATATATACATACATATATATATATATATATATATATATATATATATATATATATATATATATATATATACGCACAAATATATGTGTCTGTGTGTGTATATGCATATAAGTAACTGTATATATGTTACCACACACGCATATATATGTATATATATGTGTATGTGTCTATATATGCATTTGTATGTACGCAGCTATATATGTGTATGCATTGCCATACACACTCACATAAATATGCTTTCTCCCAGATGCATACACACACACACACACACACATATATATATATATATATATATATATATATATATATATATATATATATATATATTTATGTGTGTATACATAGTATGTAAAAAGAACATAGCCAAAGATACCTCAAACAAATATACATACATGTAAGCATCAATGTATATATATCTGCACACATATATATTTATAAAGAAAAACAGAGAGGTATGCACATTCATAAACATGAAATAGCACTAGACATATGTGAAGACATATACATGAAATGTATATATTTGTTTGACATATACATGATAAAGCAGTCACACAACAGAGCCTAAATCAAAATTAACTCAAGCAAAGGTAACCATGTATTTATCTGTGCGAACGTACGCGCGGCTGTGAGTATGTGCGTGTTCACACACATACATACGCGATCGTCTGCATGAATCTGGGCATATCTATGGTGATAATCTAAGCGAAGCCTGCATGTGGCACAAGTGTGGGGCACCCAATGAGGATCTAACTCACTATCCAGTCCTAATTGATCTAGTGATAAAAGATTGTTAACCATTACATCACGTTGTGGTGCCCATGTGCGCATGTATGAATGTGAAACTCATATCAATATATGCAATATATGTATATATATATTCATATATATATATATATATACATGTATGTATATGTATGGCTGAGAAATATATATGCATGCGAGCATATGTAAGCATGTAAAACTCATATATATATATATATATATATATATATATATATATATATATATATATATATATATATATATATATATATATATATATATAAAAATATAAAATTATATACATTTATATTAAAAACACCTGCATATTAATATGCAATGAAATTACATATATGTGTATGGGCATGATTTTCATATCACACACACACACACACACACATACATATATATATATATATATATATATATATATATATATATATATATATATATATATAAATGAAATAAAATATGTGGGTGCATGTGAAACTCAGATTAATGTATCCATATATATATATATATATATATATATATATATATATATATATATATATGTATATATTTGTTGTGTGCACCTATATACTAATATTCAGCAGAATTACGTACACACACATACACACATATATATGTGTATATGTGCGTGTGTATGTATAATCATGTATAGGTAAATTTTATAGTCATTATATGCAAATATATATTACCTGCGTTCGCTCAAAATAGACACGTAGAGTCACATATCAAAACCTCTCGTTTCCTATCTCTCTCGCTTTCTCTTACTCTCTCTCTCTCTCTCTCTCTATATATATATATATATATATATATATATATATATATATATATATATATATATGGGGTTGTTTACATGTGTGTACATACAGATGCACATGTATCTATTCATAATATAGCATTTATCTGGTTATATGTATATGTGTGTGTGTGTGTTTGCACATACATGAATCCACCTGTATATGCAGATGTGTGTGCGCATGTGTGTGTGTAGATGCGTATGCATCCTACATAAGACATTGCGTACTGATACTTTATGAATGAAGAGTCGGCCGTCGCTCTCCAATCGGCCGGGCACTTTCCCCACATGGCTATAACTTCTTGATAAGCATTCAGATTCACATGAACTTATTTTGTCTTTCTTTACCTCGAGGCCATTAGCTACACGCATGTCTGCACTGAGCATAGAAATGCTAACATTTGTACCTGTACTCACACCCAAATAAGGAGAATATTTATTCACTTCAGAAGACTCACACTTGCAGATATTCTCAGGTATATTTGCAGTAATATCGGTTGCCTTTCCTAGAACGAGCCTGGGCAACAAGCGAGTTTCACTAACCATATATATATATATATATATATATATATATATATATATATAATATATAAAGAATTAATGGTTATATTTTTAATCCGAGACACACACACATTACTGGATTTTTTATTTACTACGACACACACACACACATATATATATATATATATATATATATTATAATATATTTCTTATAACTCTAAAAGTTATTTTAGTGGATATACGTGTTTGTATAGACGTTCTAGATTTTTTATTCGTTTTTTTTAAGACTGTGAATTGCGTCAACCGGCCTGTGCACCTGAGAGTCTTAATAAAGAAAATAAAAGAAAGGTTTGAACTCACGTTTGTTTTCCTTTATATGACAAACCATCGCCTGATAGACAATAATCTCTCCATATATATATATATATATATATATGTGTGTGTGTGTGTGTGTGTGTGTGTGTGTGTGTGTGTGGAAAATGAGAACAAATGAGTATGATTCCACTGCACGTAACATTTAATTTCAAAGAGAGCTCAATACATGGTAGAGCTAAATATTATTTAATTTAGGATATTAAAACATGTTAAAAATCGCTACACATTTACAATTATGTTTCAACACCATAAATTTGTCTCTTTAGCCGATATTAAACAACCGCCGTTTGAAAGATTCGATTTAATTTCAAAAAGCAGAATACTTTTTTAAAACAATAGAATTGTAGGTTTCGCCATGATTAACCAATCGAATGTGACGTACGCTATATTCAAATTCCCCGGAAAAAATATTTAATATTGGTCATGATACGAAGTTGTCTGCATGTAAATCCTAGACAATTTCCTCATGTACAGATACAGATTGTTTAACTATTTCGTAAGATGTATCGAAGCCTGACGCTCAAACTTTCCAAGAAGCAAAAGAAAAAGAGATTGAAGGGGGGATTTAACATAATGATAGCAAGTTATACGCTCGTTTGGCTTCTTACATAAAATTTTGCACTTAATAAATAAAGGACCCCTTTAAGAAAATGGCCAACAACTTAACCGTTCGGAAAAAAAAATTTCACTCGCCAGTAGTTTAACATCGCCTGAAGAGACACATTTATGGTGTCGAAACATAATTGTAAAAGTGTCGAAACATAATTGTGTATCGATTTTTAACATGTTTTAATATCTTAACCAATACATATAGTCATCCACAGAGTGTTTCGCTGTATCACAGCTCCTGAGTGTGGCTAGACTCCCGATAGCTCCAAGCCGGGATGGTAATCCGACTGATTCAACATCCGTCAGATATCTTACCACTAGGCCAACGTCGCACGGCAAAATAAAAAAAAAGGATTTTAACATTTTTCTTTATACGATATACGCCAGCGGCTCGGGGAACTCGATTCATACTTGTAGGAGGGATGAAACCGCAATCGTTATATCTATTTATCTATTTACGGATATTGTTCGACGGACTCGGCATTGTGCACTTTCTAAGATTAACTGTAATTGGCGGATTTTGGAGTGGACTTTATCCTGAAGTTGATATTTTTTAATCATTTCACCCTAAGCATAACGCCTCTAAAAGGCAAGAGGTTACTGGGAATGAAAGAGAATTAGAAGAATTTAGTAAAGAAAAAGGGCAATGAGAGAATATGTGTCAGAAAGAAAGAAGATGGCGATTGATGTTGCATTTAAAGTTTTTTTTTTTTTTGTATTGTAAGTGACAGGAAAGCAAGAAACTGGAAGAGTTCTACAGACGAGAAGAGCAAATAAAGAAACTTTTAGAATAGTTACATATCAACAGTAAAACGATGAGACTTTGTTGTCAGTCTAGTAGTACACTTAAATGAATGTAGTTGAGGTATCAAGGAGGGAAGCTCGTCAGAACAATGGAATTAATATATTTATAGAAAAGCCGCTGTAGTGGGAAAGTAACTGAATCCAAGATGCCAGGTTAGGACCAGTTTTGTCGAGAATGAAATCCTAAATCACACGAATAATTTTTTCGGGTTTGTCATAGAGTTTTCCACCATATATATATATATATATATATATATATATATATATATGTGTGTGTGTGTGTGTGTGTGTGTGTGTGTGCGCGCGCGCGCGTGCGTGCGTTTGGGTGTGGGTGTAAGGAGAGATAATCTTAGTTATACGCACACAAAAAACATTAGAATATATATATATATATATATATATATATATATATAATTAAAATATGGTTGGATGTGAGGATCCTTTCAAACATGAAACAAGTCACCATGTAATGTTGGTTTCCATGTCCATAGTTTTCATAGAGAGAGTAAATTCCTTGTCCATAGGTACGCCGAAGTACACAATCTTAAAATGCGTAAAATAACTAATATTTACATACATACGATGCACATAAGCACGAATCTTCATATACGAGACACCTCGGCATGGGTGACACTTAATTACTGTTCATTAGTGAGTTTAATCCACGTAGGGCGCCTCATATGCGTGACCTTGTGCCAAATCTAAAATCAATTTAGTAAATAATAATAAACAACTTATATATGAACAAAAATAAGGGAAGATGTGTAGCTTAAAATTGTGGTATGATTCAGTTTGTATAACTTTGGGTGTTTAGCTCGAGGTTCAGTTTACCTTGAGGTTGATGGTCGGGTATCTAGTCCTTGAACAAACTTGGACACTCGCATCTATACAATGCTTGGTTTACTTGTATCGCGTTTAGCTGCTTATTCCAACACGAGATGAAATAAGAGGAAGTGTATGAAGGAAGATTATACTGAGCCAACAATTCCAGTAAGGATTTGAATACTTTTCAAAATCAGAATTCAGATCACTGGCATCAGGGGAATAGACACAACTACCTCAACCACCGGACAGAATGAATGTTTATACATATGCTTAAATTCCTGATATTTTTTTGCTAATAGGTGTATGTGTAGTATAATAATGCGTAAGGGTTTCACACAATATTGAATATATAAATGTACAAGGACAACAGGGTCGGTTAAAAGTATCAGCGAAATACGCATGCGTCAACATGCGCCTGCGCACAAGAAGGAAAACGAAAAATAGTACAATTGCAAAGTTCATTCATTAAATGGCTTCACATACAACTGAGAATGCGAGCGACTGCTGCGTCTTAGAAAACGTGCGAAGAAAACCTTCTTTAAAGAGACGTACGTCTTCTTTTTCTATGTGGCATGCCTCTACGGGGTGTTGACGATCATGGCTCTGCACTATTTCCTGACCATTCTTAGTAAATTTTGCCTTTTTCCTATTTCTCCTAAGTCCTGTTCTACCGTCCATTTACACAAGTCCTTTTGGTAGATTATGCACTATTTTCTTCTGTCTCTTTTGCCTTCGCTGTGTTCTGTGAACGTTGAATTTTACATTCACTCTTTCCTCATTATGTGCCCGAAAAATTTCAACTGTCTCTTTCTGATATTAAATATGTGTCGCTTTTGTTTCTATTTTCTCTAAAACTTCGCCATTATTCACATATTCAATCCATGGTATCCTCAGTATTCTTCTGTAGGACCGCATTTCTATTGCTTCAACTTTTTTCAGCTCTGAGGATATTGTCCAGTATTCAGTGCTGGACTGATATTGCGTAAAAGTTCAGTACTATTTTCTTCGTTTCTAACGAAATGCTTGTTTCTTAATTGTCGGGATTTCAAGCCTGACTGTTATGGGAAAGGGAAGGAAGAAAAACTATAATGGCAACTATGAGCATTTGAATCGAAACTCAGCACAGAAAGAAAGAAATGATAACGAATTCTTACTTGTAACGTGCGTAATCTCACGGTGTCAATCGATTGTGTCAAATAGCAACAAAAAAAAAACACTATATATTGCCTACAATTAATTCTCATTGTAGAAGTAACGATAGAAAACAAAGAGATAGGACTCTTATTAACAGTTTCGGTAACACGTCCAGTCAGCATCAAAAGAGAGAGCAAGAACGTAACGAAGGAAAACAATATATACAGCATTTGGTTATTTTACTATTTTATATATCTCCCTCCCAACATATATGCAACTTTTGACTCTCTTTCAATCAGATGCGGTCGACTTGAACTCATTTCTATAAATTTTCTGTGAAGAAATAATATCTTTCATTATAATTTCGTCACAAGATTTCAGTTGAATTCCCTCACTTCTCCTCTTCCACAAAAGTTTCTCTAAGGTAAGCGCACAAAGTTTCTACATAATAGACATAACAACGAACGGCCATATATGCTGGGATGTATCATATACGGCTATACACGTTGTTCTATAAACAGTGTACTGAAACTGCAATTATGTTTTACTGCTTACTAATGCAAGTTATTTTTAAGCGGAAAACTTAATACCGATATCTAAATATTTTGAACACAGTTTTATGGCTTCAACTAAATATATTTCGAACGCAACTGTATACCGTCAAATAGAGATAAAAAGGTATTGTTAGTCATTTTGCTTTAAATATGTATTGTTGGTAATTTTACTATAAATACGTATTGTTGTTTGCTTGATTTTGTTTAGCGACATATCAATCTCTATGGGTTATTTAATGCTGAAATCTAAATATCCCCCACGCAATTTTATGCCTTGAACTACAACTACATTGTACATAATTTTATGCTCTCAGGGTAAAGGTATGTTTTCTAGATATATAGTTTATAGGTCATAGCAATATATTGTTGGAAATTTTACTATAAAAATGTATTTTTATCTTTTTAGTGTTGTTCTGATTGTCATTTTGTTATTAAAATGTATTTCTCATTTGATTATAGAAAATGTACTGCTGATTTTTGTTTGGGGTTTCACTATTTGCCCATAGCTAGGACCCTAACAGGTGCCACCACCTCGAGTCAGGGTGGACGTGGGAACAACAGTAGTTAAGAGGTGGTTCCACGCTCCTCAAAACCTCCAATCTCCCGATCAGAGGCCTTGCTGCTGGATGTAGCTTATCGTCATACCCAGGACACTCATCATGTTGCCAATCAAACGTAAACGCTGTTATACCTATATAGTAATAATATAGTAATTTCTAAATGAATGTTTTTAGTCTGACATTATCTCTTATTACTATTAATGTTGTTTTTAGTGGGCATACCTGTTTGAGTTGATATCTTTGATTGTTTTTAAGGAAAAATAACGCTTATATTAATAAGAAATAAAGGCGATTTAAAAAAAATGGGTTTGGAGAGAATGGGAGTCAGTTAAAGAGTACGTTTCCTTAGGGAAATTGCAGGGATACTGTCGAATCTGTAAGCTATGCGGTGATCTAGTTTAGAAATGACAACAGAAACCATGGATGGAGTTATGATTGTTTGGTTTGTTTAACGGCATAACAACTCCTCATGGGTCATTTCATGCTGAAATTTAATTTTCTTGGGAGCTTTGCAGTAATAAAAAAATATGATATATGTTATTCTGCTTTCACAATCGAATACATGGTAGATGATACTCAGCTTTTGTGCATATACATGTCTGTGTGAAAATAATTACTAGAGGCGGCAATATGTGTGTTTTATGTTGTAGTTTGGAATACAGTTCGATGGAAGAAATTGTAGAATATATAGAGATTAATGTCATAAAAGAGATCTTTCATGTTGTTTGTTTTTTATTCTGTTTAGCTGCATATCAACCTCTATGAGTTATTTAATGTTGAAAATAAATATTTTGAATACAATTTTATATCTTCAACTACAGATGAAATGTATTGTTTTTCATTTTATTATAAAATGTATTGTTTTTAATTTTACTATCTGTTATGGTAATTTACCCATGCACACATGGACTCTCCCAGCTATAAATAGGAGCAGGTACTGCCTTTTGAAGAGGGAAGTTTCCAGCAGTCAGCTCTGACAATCGGGCCGAACATTATCGCTGTAACACTCTCGTTTGTATATGTTTGTATTACTGTTTTTTTAATATATTTGTCTAACTCAATTCCTCTCTTTGTGTCTTTATTTCTGGCCCTAACAAGGCCACAACAGATAGATAGATAGATAGATAGATAGATAGATAGATAGATAGATCTGAATAGATGAGAACTGTTATGTTAATTTACCCACACACGCATGGACTCTTCCATCTATAAATAGGAGCAGGTATTGCCTTTTGAAGAGGGAAGTTTCCCGCAGTCAGCCCTGACAGTCGGACTGAACATTCTTGCTGTAACTCATTTGTACATGTTTGTATTACTGTTTCTGTTAATATATTTGTTTAACTCAATTCCTGTCTTTGTGTCTTTATTTCTGGCCCTAACAAGGCCACAACAGATAGATAGATAGATAGATAGATAGATAGATAGATAGATAGATAGATAGATAGATAGATAGATAGATAGATAGATGAAAACTGTTATGTTAATTTACCCACGCACGCATGGACTCTTCCAGCTATAAATAGGAGCAGGTATTGCATTTAGGAGGGTGAAGTTTCCAGCATAAAAGAAGATGATTAAGCAGATCTTTGTCATGTCTGGTACAAGGCACAAGGCCAATAAGCAGAATTATTCGTTGGATATCAAAGGTGCAATCAAGGTTTTGCGAGATATGAAAAAGATAGGAAGATGGTAGAAGAGCTATTATGCTAACAGTGATAAAAGAATTAACTAATATGAGATATGTTCTAATGTCGGATTTTGTACTGGGCACCTAGTGAGGATCAAAGTCACTAAACAATAGTAATGGTCAACCAGACAATCCTACATATCGAGGCACTTAGCTGAAGAATCCAATGGTTAAAATTGTGCTTAAAGAAATGAAATAAAACAAAAATAAAGGAATTATGAGGAAATGGCTAGATGTAACCGTAAGTTCTATGCTAAGAGTTTCTTCCCTCGCATTTTTTTGTTTGTGGAGCTCACTTCCAGTTACTTGCTCCTTCTTAATAATGTTTATCCTTTTCTTATATTCGTTCACTGTAACTCCCTACGTTTTAGTGACTTTATTAGCTTGCTTGGGGTGAAATGATCGAAAAATACATTTAAGAATGAAAATAACGTATATAATTGTATAGACGACTCCATCTTTAAAAAAATACAGCTCAGAAAATATCTACTGTGGGAAAGGGAGATATCTTATAGGCTCAGGCTTGCTCAAGGTTAGTCCTTATACTTGGGCTATCTCCATGACACTGTACTAGAGGATGCTGAAAACTTCTCGGTCCGACAAAAGGGATTTTTAAGATACCACTTCTTTAGTTATTTGATCTTACTATTAGAATTTGGTCGACCCGATAACTTTTCAGCACTTCCTCGTAATATTAAATATAAATAAGCCGAACACTATGTACATTATTCGGATTATTTTCCTCATCTTTGTCGCCATATTTATTACAAAGTTTCTTCAGGTGGTTGGAATGTCGAACTGAACTCTTTATTTCGCTCACTGTGGTAGACTGTTCTAGTTCCACGTGACATGTTTAACGGATGTCAGTTATCTCCTGTTAATTCCCCTCTCCAAGTTCTCCACTGCCTTAACCGGGCATTGACTCTTTGGGTCTTGTCACTGGATCTAACCAACGTCTTTATCCACTGTGCCATGTGTCTTTGAGGAAATATAGACAGATAAATAAGCCGAAATTTTGAATATCAAATATTTAATAATTCGGACAAATTTTATTTACAAATAATTTTACCAAAATATGAACTCTAATATTTGATGACATATAAAATCCTCCTTTTTACCCGAAAAATATCTCCCGGGTCTTATATGTGAAATTTAGGTCGACCGATGGCCATCACTACCGTAGACATCTGCATGAGATAAAGCTAGCGCTTTGGTCAGTCATGATTACTGGGGACAAACTGGAGTTGTTAGACATTTTGACGGTCGTCTTCGAGTATAGAATTCAGAGGTTAGCAGTGAATATTTCGGAGACAGTAGGAAAGCGTAGTTCAGGTTAGCAGTGGATATCGCAGCAAAGTAGCATCATCTTCGCCTGACAAGTTGGCACTGGTCATTCGGGTAGGGTAAACAAAAATGGCCGCCTTTATACACGACGGATACAATGTTCTGCGGCTTCTGATTGGTTAACCTTCTATTGGTGGACTATAAAGGGAGTTAAGTCATTTTGACTGACTCACTAGATATATAACATATACCCAAAAACTGTAACCCCCCCCCCCTTATTTTGGGTATATTATGGAATCTTCCTTCAAAATATTAGTAAAGTCAATATTAATATGTAACAAATACTTTAGTTTTTTTTTGGGGGGGTAGCATTCATATTTTATTTTTATATGTGAAATTCAGGTCGACCGATGGCCATCACTACCGTAGACATCTGTCTATCGCATGAGATAAAGCTAGCGCTTTGGTCAGTCATGATTACTGGGGACTTAAACTGGAGTGACTACATCAGGGCGCAAATCTGGGGAATAGTGTATGAAGGCCATGCGCTGGTCAGATAACAGAGTTCGCCTCTCGACTAAACCGACGAGATCCAAGCGAAATATTTTTAATGGTTTCAACTCAAGCAAGGCAAGAGAAGCACTAAGTCGTAAGCGGTTACAGAGTGTGAGACAATATCAGGAAAAAAAAAAACATCATTAAGGAAAGGCTTTAAGAAAACAGAAGATAATGATTGACATTGTATTTTAATTTTTGAAGATCAAAAGTAGAATGCAAAAAGCCTGGAGAGTATTCTACAAACGGGAGGTGCGAGGGAATAAAAACTTAACATACAATTTATGGTTACTTCTAACTATTTCAACTGCAAAAAAATGAGACATTTCCGTCAATATAGTACTGCGCTTAAATTCATAAATTTTAGGTACCATAAAGGAAAGTAATATTTATTTTGGTTGAATAAAAAAATGTGGCTCAAGGCAAAAAGAGGGAATCTATCTTCATCTGTCTTATAATTAAACTTAGCAAGTCACAAAAACTGATCCAAACATACTACAGTATTCCTTACAACATAAAAACACTTCTTACTTACCATTCTTACTACAGCCATCACAATACCTTAGATACTCTTTGAAGTCCTAATTAGTCCCCATCTGTACAATCTGTCTAATGGAGAGGATAAAAATAACAACTTTTAAAAAGGAAACCCCAATGAATATTTACGATAATTGCAATTTTTATACAAGAAACTGGACAAAATAGAGGAAAGTTCATCAGAACAATCACCATGAAAATATTTATTTAAAAAAAAGGTCACAGGGCAGTGGGAAAGTGACTGAAGAGATGCAAGGTCAGGACTAATATTATTGTTCCTGACCTAGCATTACTTTTGGGGCCAGCATGACTTTCTTAACGGAAGAAGGTCAGTATTGACTTGCAACCGCCATAGGACCTCCATTCCCGATTTTCTGTCTAAATTTATTTTCATAGGCTTTTCCATGTTTGTATATAGCGGCAAGGCAGAGGAGGTTTGAATTTAGACTCCATAATAGCTGACTCCATAATAATGCAATCATAAATAAAATGGAGGAGAAAAACGCCATTAAATATGATGTTTATTTATTCCCCACCGACTGCTTAGAAGAATTGGCGCAATACAAGCTTTCTTGTCTGTATTTTTCGACCAGTGGCAGGTGAATCTGAAAGAATGAAGTAACTGGCCATTTCTCCTTTTTTATACGCCGCGTCCCTTCAGAATATGAGTCTTCATGCTATTCCACAAGTTCCTATCCATTGTAGCTTGAAGCCATTTTTGTATCCTTACTGTCCCTCCCAGTCCCTGTTCCGCCATCTATTTACACAAACTGTTTCCTTCTGTCTATCTTGCCTTCAGTACGTCCTGTGAGAGTCAAATTCTACAAGCATTCTTCCATCAGTAGGTATCAGAGTAATTTCAGCTATTCGGGAAAAAATAATGGTAGTTTAAACCCTTTCAAAATATTACTTTCCAATCACATCATTTATCTCAACACCCTTTCCATATTTGTTAACAAGAAGCAAAGTTCATTTACGGGATTACCGTCAGCTGCCACGTTGCGTTTTTCTTTAATCTCATATCGTTGCTAATGGCCAGGCCTCTGAATTTCATCAGATCAATGCAGGCATCCCCCAAGGCTCTCTCCTCGGTCCTACCATTTTTCTGCCTAAGAACATTCTCAGATCACTATAAATACATCCGCAGACGGTAGCACGATTTATGGTAGCACCTCTAAGAGTCTAGATCACTGATTGCTATTTTGATGTTGCCCTAGCAGTTCAATGGAGAAGGAACTGGCTTGTAACATCCAATACCTGCAAATCTATACTGGCAACGTTTCATCAACACAGAGTAGTCACAGTGTTTGCAACAGACACAATGGACGGTTACACTCTCAATGTAGCTCTGCGCCTGGAATATCTATTGGGACTCACGGTCAATCTAGACATCAAACCGAACTCATATATAAGACGCATCACTAAAGATATCTGGAAAATATTTTATCCCTGCCACTTCTCCAGAAAGTACCTGACTCGTCAGTCATGCTCTTTCTTTACAAGAGACAGATCAGACTACACATAGAATATTGTTACTATAATTGGGCAACCCTTGGACTTTCCACCACTGAAAATAAAGCTGGGGTTGCTACATTATCACCAACTGTCTCCTCTCGACAAATCACTTACATTAGCTCTTAAACTAAACGCCCACTATCCAAATTAACTCTCGCATCGAAGCGCTATCCATTTCAAGTTGACTCCCCTCAGCAAATGTCTCTTCCCTCGGCAATTAAATTTCCAACTCTACGTTATCTCCCGCTGGCCCCCTTCGAATAATCTCTTCCCAGGGTAATTATTTTAAACTTACCCCACCTAAGATAAAGCTTCTGTCCATATTAACCTCCCACTCATCCCGCTAGAAAAATCACTTGCATCAACTTTTAATCAAACACCAACCACCCAAAGTAACACTAGCATTAGTACAGTATTTATCTCCCACTTCGCCCACCTTGTCAATTTTTCCGATTTCCTATATCCCCAAATATATCTTTGCATTACCCCTTGCTGGTACCCATCGACAAATCTGTTCTCTTGCAATTTAATATAACCTCTATAAGTAAAATTTTTAATCTATGCGTTATTTACGTCCTGATGGTTCCCCACGGCAAAATCTCTCTTCCCTGGGCCATTAAATTTCCATCTGTACCTTATCACTCGAGGACTTTCCTCTAAAAATCTCTTACATCAACTTTTTTTACTTCCCGATGATTCCTTCAGCAAAATATCTCTTCCCTGGTCAATTAAACTTCTGTCTGTACATTTTTCTCGCGTTCGCTCCCTTCGACTAATCTCTTCCCACTGTACTTAATTTAATCTCCCACAGCTTAAAACAAGACTTTCGTCTGTACGTTACCTTCCGATGGCTGCCCTCCGCAAAGCACTTACATCAGCTTTTAATCTAAACATCAACCACCAAAAATTAACGCACACATCGAGGTGTTATCTACATGACGATGGCTCCCCTCAAAAATCTCTCTTCCCGCGGCAATTAAATTTCCATCTGTACTTTATCTCCCGCTGCCCCCCATCGAATAATCTCTTCCATTGTACTTAATTTAACCTGCCCCCCCCCTCTAAAATATGGCTTCCCTAAAATATGGCTTCCCTCAAAAATCTCTCTTCCCACGGCAATTAAATTTCCATCTGTACTTTATCTTCCGCTCCCCACCTTCGAATAATCTCTTCCATTGTACTTAATTTAACCTGCCCCCCTCTAAAATATGGCTTCCCTCAAAAATCTCTCTTCCCACGGCAATTAAATTTCCATCTGTACTTTATCTCCCGCTGTCCCCCCATCGAATAATCTCTGCCATCGTACTTAATTTAACCCACCCCACTCTAAAATATGGCTTCCCTCAAAAATCTCTCTTCCCACGGCAATTGAATTTCCATCTCTACTTTATCTCCCGCTGCCCCCCTTCGAATAATCTCTTCCATTGTACTTAATTTAACCCCCCCTCTAAAATATGGCTTCCCTCAAAAATCTCTCTTCCACGGCAATTGAATTTCCATCTGTACTTTATCTCCCGCTGCACGCCTTCGAATAATCTCTTCCATTGTACTTAATTTACCCCCCCTCTAAAATATGGCTTCCCTAAAAAATCTCTCTTTCCACGGCAATTGAATTTCCATCTGTACTTTATCTCCCGCTGCACGCCTTCGAATAATCTCTTCCATTGTACTTAATTTAACCCCCCCCTCTAAAATATGGCTTCCCTCAAAAATCTCTCTTTCCACGGCAATTGAATTTCCATCTGTACTTTATCTCCCACCCTTCGGATAATCTCATCCGTTGTACCCCCCTCTAAAATATGGCTTCCCTCAAAAATCTCTTCCATTGTTGAATTTCCATCTGTATTTAATTTACCCCCCCCTCTAAAATATGGCTTCCCCCCTCAAAAATATCTCCCTTTCCCTTCACGGCAATTGAATTTCCATCTGTACTTTATCTCCCGCTGCCCCCCTTCGAATAATCTCTTCCATTGTACTTAATTTAACCCCCCACGCCTCTAAAATATGGCTTCCCTCAAAATCTCTCTTTCCACGGCAATTAAATTTCCATCTGTACTTTATCTCCCCTTGCCCACCTTCGAATAATCTCTTCCATTGTATTTAATTTAACCCCCCCTCTAAAATATGGCTTCCCTCAAAAATCTCTTCGCACGGCAATTAAATTTCCATCTGTACTTTATCTTCCGCTCCCCACTTCGAATAATCTCATCCATTGTACTTAATTTAACCCCCCCACCCTCTAAAATATGGCTTCCTCAAAAATCTCTCTTCGCACGGCAATTAAATTTCCATCTGTACTTTATCTCCCGCTCTCCCCCCATCATAATCTCTTCCATTGTACTTAATTTAACCCCCCTTCTAAAATATGGCTTCCCTCAAAAATCTCTCTTCCCACGGCAATTGAATTTCCATCTGTACTTTATCTCCCGCTGTCACCCTTCGGATAATCTCATCCGTTGTACTTAATTTACCCCCCCCCCTCTAAAATATGGCTTCCCTCAAAAATCTCTCTTCCCACGGCAATTGAATTTCCATCTGTACTTTATCTCCCGCAGCCCGCCTTCGAATAATCTCTTCCATTGTACTTAATTTAACCCCCCTCTAAAATATGGCTTCCCTCAAAAATCTCCCTTTCCACGGCAATTGAATTTCCATCTGTACTTTATCTCCCGCTGCCCCCCTTCTGATAATCTCTTCCATTGTACTTAATTTAACCTGCCCCCGCCTCTAAAATATGGCTTCCCTCAAAAATCTCTCTTTCCACGGCAATTAAATTTCCATCTATACTTTATCTCCCGCTGCCCCACTTCGAATAATCTCTTCAATTGTATTTAATTTAACCCCCCTCTAAAATATGGCTTCCCTCAAAAATCTCTCTTCGCACGGCAATTAAATTTCCATCTGTACTTTATCTTCCGCTCCCCCACTTCGAATAATCTCTTCCATTGTACTTAATTTAACCCGCCCCCCACCCTCTAAAATATGGCTTCCCTCAAAATCTCTCTTTCCACGGCAATTAAATTTCCATCTGTACTTTATCTCCCGCTGTCCCCCATCGAATAATCTCTTCCATTGTACTTAATTTAACCCCCCCTCTAAAATATGGCTTCCCGCAAAATCTCTCTTCCCACGGCAATTGAATTTCCATCTGTGCTTTATCTCCCTTTGCCCCCTTCGAATAATCTCTTCCATTGTACTTAATTTAACCCCCCCCCTTCTAAAATATGGCTTCCTCAAAAATCTCTCTTCCCACGGCAATTGAATTTCCATCTGTACTTTATCTCCCGCTGCCCGCCTTCGAATAATCTCTTCCATTGTACTTAATTTAACCCCCCCCCCTAAAATATGGCTTCCCTCAAAAATCTCTCCCACGGCAATTAAATTTCCATCTGTACTTTATCTCCCTTGTCCCCCATCGAATAATCTCTGCCATTGTGCTTAATTTAACCCCCCTCTAAAATATGGCTTCCCTCAAAATCTCTCTTTCAACGGCAATTAAATTTCCATCTGTACTTTATCTCCCGCTGCCCGCCTTCGGATAATCTCCTCCATTGTACTTAATTTAACCCCCCCCTCTAAAATATGGCTTCCCTCAAAAATCTCTCTTTCCACGGCAATTGAATTTCCATCTGTACTTTATCTCCCGCTGCCCACCTTCGAATAATCTCTTCCATTGTACTTAATTTAACCCCCCCTCTAAAATATGGCTTCCCTCAAAAATCTCTCTTTCCACGGCAATTAAATTTCCATCTATACTTTATCTCCCGCTGCCCCCCTTCGAATAATCTCTTCCATTGTACTTAATTTAACCCCCCCCCTCTAAAATATGGCTTCCCTCAAAAATCTCTCTTCCCACGGCAATTAAATTTCCATCTGTACTTTATCTCCCCTGCCCCCCCTTCGAATAATCTCTTCCATTGTACTTAATTTAACCCCCCTCTAAAATATGCCCCCCAAAATCTAAAAATTTCCATCTGTACTTTATCTCCTCAAAATCTCTCTTCCACCCCCTCTAAAATATGGCTTCCCGCAAAAATCTCTCTTCCCACGGCAATTAAATTTCCATCTGTACTTTATCTCCCGCTGCCCACCTTCGAATAATCTCTTCCATTGTACTTAATTTAACCCGCCCCCTCTAAAATATGGCTTCCCTAAAAAATCTCTTTTCCCACGGCAATTGAATTTCCATCTCTACTTTATCTCCCGCTGCCCCGCTTCGGATAATCTCTTCCATTGTACTTAATTTAACCCCCCACCCCTCTAAAATATGGCTTCCCTCAAAAATCTCTCTTCCCACGGCAATTGAATTTCCATCTATACTTTATCTCCCGCTGCCCGCTTCGGATAATCTCTTCCATTGTACTTAATTTAACCCCCCCTCTAAAACATGGCTTCCTCAAAAATCTCTCTTTCTACGGCAATTAAATTTCCATCTATACTTTATCTCCCGCTGCCCCACTTCGAATAATCTCTTTCATTGTACTTAATTTAACCCCCCCCTCTAAAATATGACTTCCCTAAAAAATCTCTCTTCCTACGGCAATTGAATTTCCATCAGTACTTTATTTCCCGCTGCCCCCTTCGAATAATCTCTTCCATTGTACTTAATTAACCCCCCCTCTAAAATATGGCTTCCCCTAAAAATCTCTTTTCCCACGGCAATTGAATTTCCATCTCTACTTTATCTCCCGCTGCCCCGCTTCGGATAATCTCTTCCATTGTACTTAATTTACCCCCCCCTCTAAAATATGGCTTCCCTCAAAAATCTCTCTTCCCACGGCAATTGAATTTCCATCTGTACTTTATCTCCCGCTGTCCCCTTCGAATAATCTCTTCCATTGTACTTAATTTAACCTCCCCCTCCTATCTAAAATATGGCTTCCGTCTATATGCCATATCCAAATTTCTCCCCTCAACAAATCTATTCAATATAATTCATCTCCTTCCGCCTCTCCTCGATAAATCTATTCTCTTATTTAGTCTAACCTCACCAAATAAAAATTACATTGGTATGTTATTTATCTCCCGGTGACTCCCCTCGGCCAATGCCTCTTCCATCGACGATTAGTCTAGCTTCCCACCACTGAAAATAAGGCTAGCTTTGTGATGGGATCTACAGCTGGCTCCCCTTGACAAATCTCTACCCTCAGTAATTCGTCTAATTTTCTAACTTCCCAAATACAACTTTATTTCTCGCCGGCTCCCCTCGGCAAATCTATTCCCTTATCTCTCATGTCAAGAAATAAACATTCCATCGATAAGTTATATATTTTCTTATGGCTCCCCTCAGCCTATCTCTTAGTAATTAGTATATCTTCCTTCAGCTTAAACTAGCTCCCCTCGACAAATATTTTCTATCAGCAATTAATTTTACCTCGACAAATGAATATCCTGTCTTTACTCTATTCATCTCTCTCCGGCTCCTCTCAGAAAATATCTGCTCCCCTTGGCAGTTTGTCTACCCCAAATGAGAATACCCTCGGTATATTTTTTATCTCTGGCTTCTTCTCTTTCAACTCTATAACATGTCTTATTTCTTTCTATTAGATTAAGGTAAGCTAAAACCCTTCATGTCCTTGTTGGCCTTGTACCATACTTGGTTCAGCTTTGTAAACATCAAGCTTTCTGGGATCAACTAGCATAAAACGAATGCACGCAAATGGGTTAACGTGTGTAAAACACCTCTTACACACTTATATATGGGGAGATCAGCGAAGATACGCAGACAAGAATTAGACAGGAAACCAAAATATTTAAGAAAAAAGAGAACTCTTTAACGTACGAAGGCTGCGCATGCGCACTTATAAAGATACCTGAGTATACGCAGAAAAAAAAGAACGTTATGCGAACGAAGCAAAGAATATTTCTCGTAAAAGAGAAACAAATAAAAAAAAACCTGAGCACGCACGCATTTGTACACAAAGACGTATAAGCGATAAAAGGCACGTTAAAACACCAGAAAAGTCACACGCACACATACACACACACACACACGCACGCGCGTAATCACACGCGTATACAGATGCACACGCACACATGTATGCAAAACGTTCCTTCGCGTAGGTTCACGCAGAGAAAGGAGCATTCACTCAAGGCCGTAGAGAAGCAGAAAGATACTGATTGCGTAGGGTGAATGGGAGCGGAGGGGGGTGTTGATGCCAAAGCAAAGAACGGAACAAAGACTCCAAAATGGAACTTGCTCTTGGATCAGTTGTATGCAAGTCGACAGCGGCGGTGAAGGGAAAAAGAGGCGGTGCTGGGGAGAGAAAGGTGGTGCGAAGGAGCAAGTAGGGAGAAGAAAGTTGGAAAGAAAACAATACCCCCCCAAAAAAAAAAAAAACAAAAGAGAACGGGGAGAGTACGAAGAGAAAAGTTTCAGTGTACGGAGCGGGGAATGTTGCAGAGAGAGTCAGGAGGGAGAGAGAGAGACAGAGACTCACTGAAGGAAAAGCGAAAATGGAGAGCTGCGATGAAAAGGTACAAAGAACGAGACAAGATGTACACACACACGGATGTAAGCACTCAGAGAAGGCAGAAGTGGAAACACTCCTTTTTGGTAAGGATTCAGGCTCATAGGGACATATATATTTGTATTTACTTACTGAGAAAAATTATTTCACTGATATATATATATATATATATATATATATATATATATATATATATATACATTTGCGAATTCAATATACAAAGGATGCTATAAAGGTCTCTGCTTGACCCATTTCCACAAAAACTCTGGATAAAGTCCCAAACATCAAAATTTTTTATAATCCCTTCTTTGTCGAGCAGAGGGCATAGTGACGTATAATTTTTATTGCCAGAGTCTAACTTAAATATTTATAAGTCTACCATTCGTCCTAGTTTTGAATTTTGCTACCACATCTGGTCTGGTGCGCTTGCTATATATATATATATATATATATATATATATATATATATAATAAAAAGGCTTAAACACTAATATTCCATGGTCATAATTTATTCCACTGGAATCGTAAATACGATCCAATTCATCAGACCTACAAATTGAGTTCTACCTGGAGTCTTCCTCTTGGAATTTTTATTCTAAAAATATACATGTATGGGTATTTATTTATTTATATATTTTGCATATGTATGTATATTTACCACTAATATTATATATATATATATATATATATATATATATATATATATATATATATATATAAAACAAAAGGCAACCGACCAGATTCTATTTTGAAATTCTCGATAAAATCCAAAGAATCTACAATGTTATTGGCCTTGACCTATCATCTCAGATTCAGTCACTTTTCCTACCGTCATAACGTAGCTTCTCTGTGCCTTTTCTATTAATGTTCTGATGAACTATCCTCCTTCATACCTTGACCGCATTTAAGCTAGACATTTCATTGTTTGCCAGATTGATCTTGTTTCGTTTGTTTTACGACATATATGGGTTATTTAATGACAACATGACTTTTATTGCTGATTTGCTTATTTTGTTATTTTTTATATTTCAAAAATGTATTGCTGGTATTAAACCTATTTTTACACCTTCATAGTGTTTTGACCCCAGTTTGCGGGTCAACTATTTTCCCATAGCTGCCACCCCGGATGACGATGGACCTGGGAACACTAGCAATTAAGAGGTGTTTTTTACGCTCCTAAAAGCTCCAGATCAGAAGCCTTGCTGTTGGATGTAGTTTATCGTCATATCCAGGACCGTTGGATTTAAACAAATTCCGATATTGTCAACTTGGTCTCATCGTTTTACTGTTAAAATCCATAGATGTAATCGTAAGTTCTATTCTATTTCTTCTTTTCTCGCTCTTCTCGTCTTTTCTTCTCTTCAATACAACGTCAATCGCCAACTTCTGCCTTCCTGGACCCTGTTCTTTTGTTGACCTTTCTCCTCGCTGAAAATTTCTCAGTCTTTTTCACACCCAGTATCTCATTATATCTTAGTGACATTATAGCCTTGCTTGGCGAGACATGTTTAAAAAAAAAATTGCATGGCTCAAAAGTCACTCAAGGTAGAGAGTTAATGATTGATGTAAAACCTTAAAGAAGTGTAAGAAGTAAAGACTGTGAGGATATGGAAGATAAATAATGATTGGTCATAAACTTGAAGAAATTGAAATTGTAGTGTTTCAGAAAGTACCCACGTGGGAGTTGTTTCCATAAAGTAGCAGTTCTTGGGAAGATAATTCGTGAGCAGATCATGCTTCTTACCAATGAAATACGTATGGATCGATGGGGATTTGAACCTGTTGACGTTGCAAGGCGGATCTTGGCTGTGAATGTCTGAGCTGGTGGCACTAAAACATGAGGGATTTGTCTGAATATGGAAGTAGCGATAGAGTCGCGTTGGGCTTATAACAATGCATCAGTGTGAAATGGAGAACGACGGTGGAAAATAATTCATCCCAATAAACGTATTCAAGATAGATAGATAGATAGATAGATAGATAGATAGAGAAAGACAGATAACAGATTGAGAGGAATAGATAGACAGAAAGGAATAGATAGACGATAGATGAAGACAGATAACAGATTGACAGAAAGGAACAGAATGCAATAGATAGATAGATAGATAGATAGATAGATAGATAGATAGATAACAGATTGAGAGGAATAGATAGACGGAAAGGAACAGAATGCAATAGATAGATAGATAGATAGATAGATAGATAGATAGATGTAAAGATAGATAACAGATTGAGAGGAATAGATAGAACAGAATGCAATAGATAGATATAGATAGATAGATAGATAGATAGATAGATAGATAGATAGATAGATATAGATGTAAAGACAGATAACAGATTGAGAGGAATATAGACGGAAGGAACAGATAAATAGATAGATAGATAGATAGATAGATAGATAGATAGATAGATAGATAGATAGATAGATAGATAGATAGATAGATGTAAAGACAGATAACAGATTGAGAGGAATAGATAGACGGAAAGGAACAGAATGCAATAGATAGATAGATAGATAGATAGATAGATAGATAGATAGATGAATGCAAAGACAGATAACAGATTGAGAAATAGATAGACGAAAGGAACAGAATGCAATAGATAGATAGAATGAAATGAATAGATGTAAAGACAGATAACAGATTGAGAGGAATAGATAACGGAAAAGATAGATAGATAGATAGATAGATAGATAGATAGATAGATGTAAAAGACCGAGAAAGACAGATAACAGATTGAGAGAAATAGACAGGTAGACAGAAAGGAACAGAATGCGATAGATAGATAGATAGATTTAGATAGATTCAACAGATTAGATGATAGATAGATTGATGAATAGATAGATGAATAAATGAATAGATGATGATAGATAGATTCTCGGCCCTACCAAAGAACACTTCGAAAAAAATTCGGACTTTTTTTATTCAGATTTGGGGATTGGTTTCTAAATGTTAGCGTCTCCAAAACGAAATTGCTGTCTTTTAGTCATCTTAAGCAAACAACTTGGCCCTTCATCAGCATAGCTCATGGCAACCTCTAGAAAAGCAACTATTTGCATTCTTCTCGGTGTCAAGACATGAGTGGAACGATTAGAGTGAATCAATTGCTTGGTCTGCTGTTCAGAATGTTGCTTTACAATGTGTTAGAAAATTTTTTCGCCAGAATCCATCTTGAAATTTTTAAGTCTACCGTTTGTCTCTGCATTGAATAATGCCACCACATGTGGTCTGGTGCTGCCGCTATACGAAGTCTGTCTGAAAAGTAACGGGACTGCTGTCACAATTTATGACAATTCCAAACAACAGACTACGTGGTTTCCTCTTCAAAGTAACCCCCTTCGAGTCTAATGCACTTTTCAATATTTTTCTGCACTGCACCTATCCACTGCAGGAAGGATTCATCTTGGATTACCCTCGGCTCCATCGTTACGGCTCTCTTGATGGCTTTCACGGCTTCAAAATGCCCCCCTTGATGATCCTCTTGAGCTTGAGGAAAAGAAAAAAGCCACGCGGAGCAAGATCAGGTGAATATGGAGTTTGTTCCAGCACGGCGATGCTAAGAGCATTGTGAGCAGTTGCATTGTCGTGGTGAAGCAACAACAATTTGGTCTCTCACAACTCTCGCATGTAAATTTCTTTTTTTTTTAAGCATTACGTCTCGAGCAAGGCGAGAAGCCACTAGGATGCAGGAGGTTGCAGAAGATTTGGAGCAAGAGCAGATAGGAGTGATAGAAGAAAGGATGAGGAGAAGGATAGTGGATAGATCAAGGTAACTGGAGATGTCGATTGACATTACATTTGAATAGTTGGAGATTATAGCTCTCAGGGAAACAGTAATAGGGAGGGGTGTCCCACAGGCGAGAGGTGCGAGATATGAAGCTATTGGAGTAGAAGAGACGGCTACATTTAACAGTTTATACAGTGAAAGGGTGAGAGCTGGATGCCTGGTGCGCAGGGCGCTTGAATTCATGAAGTCTGGAAACCAGTGAAAGCAGCTCATCGCAGCAATTACCATGAAAGTATTTGTAGAAAAGACAGAGAGAGGCGACGGCGCGTCTGAGAGAGAGCAACTGTAGACGAGATGCCAGATCAGGGCCAATTATATTACATATCCGCCTCTGGATACAGTTATATACTCCCAAGTTATCGTGTTAGACTATAACACAATCCGCTTTCGCCCAACGCAACTAGTCTCGTCACTTTTAAGACATACCTCGTATATCTATAGATTCTTGACAAAATCCAAAAGTGAATCTGCAATTTTATTGATCCTAATGTCATCTTGGTTTCAATAACTTTCCCACCGCCAATGACTTTCCCAACTTAGCTTCCCTTTGCCTTTTCTCATAATATTTTTATGGCAATTGCTCTGATGAGCTTTCCTTTTTACTAGCTCCAATTTAATTGCATTATAATTTCGGTACCTGGGTCTCATCACATTAGTGTTGAAATAGCGTGATGTAGCCGTAAGTTTTATTCTAATAGTTTCTTCTCTTGTGCTTCTCAATTGTGGAACACTGTTCCAGATTCTTGCTTCACTAGAAAATGCACTCTTCAAAAATCTAAATATAACATCAATCGCCATCTTCTGTCTTTTTTGGAACCTGTTGTCCTTTCCCTTTAATAACGTTTTCTCATTTTTTTTTATTCCCCTCTTCCATCTTAGGGGTTTTATCGCCTTGCTTGTACTGAAATTATTTTTTAAAGTGAGTCCTGCCCGAAAAACATCTACATATATACGCTCATTTTATTGAGTCATAAGTAATTTCCGCTTTCTGTATTCAATTGCAATGACTATTGTATCATTAGTCTTTTCGGTTCGATAAGGTCAAGTAAATTATCTATATTATGTTGTTAAGTGGGGCAAGGAATGGCTTGTTGTTTTTCACACCTCCAAAGCGAAATTGCTTTTTCAATCGTCTGAGAGATCTCTTTTTACCTTCCATCGTCATGGCAGATGCTAACCTCCAGGGAAGTGACTCATCACGCTTTCTCGCACTAACTTTTTCCGCTGAGTGGAAAGGTTATATTGAATTAGTTGATAAATCTACAGCTAGAAAAACTGGCTTACTGTGTTGGTGTAGACTGTTTTTTCTCGTTAGAATCTATCGTACATATTTATAAATCTACCATTTGTACTTTCTTTAAATATTGCTGCCACATCTGGTTTGGTGCTCCTGTTATACATCTGCAATGTTATTGGTTCTTACCTGGCATCTCGACTTCAGTCACTCTTCCACCTCTGTAATGTAGCTTTCCTGTGCCTTTTCTATAAATACTTTCATGGTAATCGTTCTGATGAACTTTCCCTTATGGTACCTAGATTTTATGAATTTAAACGCAGTACTAGATTGGCGGCAAGGTCTCATTATTTTATAGTTGAAATGGTTAGATGTAACCGTAAGTTCTATGCTAACAGTTTCCTCTGTCGCACTTCTCGTTTTTGGAAACATTTTTTGTTTCCCAGTCAAGTTTGATCTTCAAAAATTTAAATGCAGTTATGTTTTGTCTTCTTAATTCCTGTTTTTTTTTTATTGTCTTCTCTCATTAATAGTATATTTCTCTCATATACTCTAACCCTCTTGCGTTTAGTGGCTTTATTGCCTTGCTTGGGGTGAAATGATTTTTTTTTATCAAAAAGGCAAAGGATAAATCTCAAAGACAAACCCCAAAAGCTGTGCTGCATGGAAGCATGTCCTCTTCTCTGACGCCCAGATCTTCACTGGTGCCCAGATTGCACGAATTTAAGCGTGATACTAGGTTGGCATCTCGGTCCCACACTTGTTGAAACAGTTAAATGTAGCCGCCTCCTCTACTCCCGCTTCTTCTCTCGCACTTCCCGACAGTGGAACTCCCTTCCTCTTACTTGCTTTCCCTGATAACTATAATCTTCTTCTGATGCCTTGATCCCCGTTCTTCTTTTTTATTCTTCTCAGTTCTTCTTTTTATCTATTCCTCAATCCCCAACCCCTGTACCCAGTCTTTTCTCTTACTATCATTCTCTGTAACCACTTGCGTTCTAGTGGCACTCCTGCCTTGTTTGGGGTGAATGCTTTAAAAAAAAAAATAGCAATCAATATTGTGCATGTGATGGGATCAGCGAAGTATTTTCATTTATAGTTCTTCAAGGGCTATAAAACACTAAATGTACATTTATATGTTCAGCAGTTGCAACGTGTCTCTAAACGTCTGTCCGAGAAGTGTCCTGCGCTCGTCAATGGGAAACAACATATCCAGCAAGAATAATTCAGAAAAGGTTTTTGGAAAGTGGTCGGTCTGTTTTACGTCAACTGTCGTACTCAGGACCTTGCACCAACTGATTATTACCTTTTCGGGTCGCCTCAAAACGCTTTGATGGCGAACAAACTTTCTCTAATGAAACCAGATTGGAGAGTTTGTCGAAAAAAAAAATTCACATTAAAAACTTTCGGAATTATACTCAAAAGATGTGGAAGAGTTGCCTGATAAGTGGATATTTCAGCGCGCCCACATCGCTACCAAATCTGACACAAGATCGAAATTTAAAGTGGGTTTAACGTCAGTACCATCGAGAAAAAGAAATTGCTCACTTGGCACTTCGCCTTCTGCGGACGCTTCAGTCACCGGGTAATGACCTCAACACCCAACCTACCAGGAAGGAGGGACCTCCCGGATGTAAGCTTAATATTAATTTTAAATTATCCAGCACCCACTGTATTTCGCTGACTTGACTCCTTTGCATTTTCATTTGTTCTGGTCTCTACAGAACAATTTAAATAACAACAAATTTTACTCTGAGAAGTCTGTCGAAAACTAACTCACAAACTTCCTACAACAAAAAAATATATAGTTTCTATGGAAATGGCTTCAACATGATTGTGGAATAATAGGAAGCAGTTGTTAAAAACAATACAAACTATGTACTTGACTAATAAATGCGTGTTTTTGTTTGTTTGTTTGTTTGTTTATTAGTATGTAAAATTTTGTTCATAATTTTCTAATCGAACACGAACTTTGCCGTTATGTTAGTATCACAACTTTTCAGTTCTTATACCCATCAGAATTCATCCGGCTAATTTCGAAATTAACCCTTTTATTTAATCTACGAGGCTAGTTTGCCACCATCCGCTATCCATGTCCAAAATTATTGTCCCAAGGGGCAATAGCCTAGTCAATTAGAGCGTTGATTCGTTAATTTCGAATTTAACCCTTTTATTTAATCTACGAGGCTAGTTTGCCACCATCCGCTCTCCGTGTCTAGGACTATTGTCCCACGGGGCAATAGCCTAGTTGTTGTGTCGGAAACCTACCACCCCTCTTAAAGATGAACTTGTCTGCGTCTGTGAACAAATACTTTAAATAGTGGCATGTCAGTTGACATGGGGAAGATAGACAGACCGAGAAGTTCTTAGCTGAGCTAGTTATTGACTACTCAGGCGATTTCTGTACCTTTTTGTCTCTACTAACCCCAAATCAACATCATAACACTAGTAAATTAGAGTGTTGATTCTTTAACCCTTTTATTTAATCTACGAGGCTAGTTTGCCACCATCCGCTCTCCATGTCTAGGACTATTGTCCCACGACGCAATAGCCTAGTAAATTAAAAAGTTGATTCGTGAATTTTGTTAACATAGTGATCCAGAGCGTACTCATTGAACCGGGTAAATATAGTTACATGTATAGTGTTTTCCATTTGTCACAAACTTTTATTCATGGACCGGAAATTTTCTTTTGTCTATCGACCATTCAATTAATTTAATGTTTTTGATTCTTTTCCTTTTGTTATTATTTATTTATTCTTGAAAGTCAGGTTCAAGTATTTCAAAGCTCATGATAATAATAACTGTAATAGCAGCCGTTTCTTTATAAGAAATCATTCAGCATTTATTGAGCGAATAGCCGAACTGCCGGTTGAAATTTATAAAAGCTTTCTATATTTGTTTTTAATCATTCAACCTCAAGCAAGGCGATAGTGAAGAGAAAGGACAATAAAAGAACAAATTTCTAAACTACAGAAGATGGCAACTGATATTACATTTAAATTTTTGAAGATTTTAGTTTACGGGAAAGCAAGAAACTGGAAGAGATTTCCACACGCGAGAAGTGCAATAGAAGAAACTACTAGCATAGAACTTACGGTTACATCTAGCCATTTCAACTGTAAATTGATGAGATCTGGTTACCAATCTAGTACTACGCTTAAATTCATAAAGTCAAGGTAACAAAGAGGAAACAATAACACAACAATTGCCATGAAAATATGTATAGAAAAGGCACAGGGAGACTACATTTGGGCGGTGAGAAAATAATTGAAGACGAGATGCCAGGTCAGGACCGATGATATTTCATATTCTTTTCTCGACTTTGGTCAAGAATCTCGTGATATATAGCAGAAGCTTTAGATCAGATGTATCAACATTATTCAATGACGAGACGAATATTTGACTTTTGTAAGATGGATTCTGGCGAGAAAAACTATCTGGCACGACACTGTGAACGCACTTTTCTAGCAGCAGTTGATTCAATATAAACGTTCCACTTCATGACAATAGAAAACATGACACCGTGAAAGGTTGCAAAGGGTTGGTTTCCTTGGAGGTTAGAATTAGCCATACTGATAGAAGGTAAAACATTTCTCTAAGATGACTAAAAGACAGCAGTTTCGTTTCGGAGACGTTAAAAACTACAAGCCATTTCTTGCCCCAGTTAACAAGAAAGGTCAGCTGCAAATTTGAGTTTAACCAATCTTACTATTAAGAGAGTAGTAAATAGTTGTCTATATTTCTGAGATGACATATTGTAACTATTTACATATTTAATGCTATATTCACGACGTTTCCCTTGTTGTACGCTCCGGCCTTCTTCAGGTGATATAAGTTGGAATTTCGAACCGAACTCTTCATTTAATCCACAAGAGTCGATTTTCCACGTACCATACTTTTTGGAATATCTCAGTTTCAGTTAATCCCCTTGGCTCAGTGAATAAAAGCGTTGGTTAAATAATCCAAAAATTGACTTGACCCTAAGAATTGTGAGTTCAATACCTGACCACAGCACTGGAAACAAAAATTTGGAGTGTTGAGTTACTAAAGGGAATTAACTGAAAATGAAATCCCCCCAAAGAAAAGGCATGGCGGGTGTAATTAAAATAATCTACCCCCGTTGACTAAATAAAGGATTCGGCTTGAAATTCCAACGTATATCACCTGAAGAAGGCCAGACAGTCGAAATGTCGTGAATATGGCAATAATGATGAGAACAAGAGTTCGAATGATGTAAATAGTAAATATTTATCTTTGAAGCAATTTTTCAGGAAACTAGATTTCTCAGTTCCACTAGCTTTTATCGCTCTTTCCACTATTGTTAGGTGCTACATTTCCTTGAAATAGTGTAGTGCGTCAAAATCTTGAATATGTCCTTATTTTCTTTTCGGTTTACCTGTGCTATCCATTTTAGTTATTGCTGCTATTGGTAAGATGTGAGATGTTTTTTTGTTATTTGATACAGTTCTTTGTTTATGATTCTGTAGCGTTAGTCTATGAGATTCAAAGAAGAATGGTTCTCTCTAAGATCGGAAGGCTTCATTCAATCGATGTCATTCTTAATTACCGATCTGAGAAAAGTGGTTTTATAGAGCTGACAGTTTAGACATTTCTGAACGACATAGCGTTCAGATCAAAGTCTCAATCTTACAATTATGTCGAATTAGCATCGAAATTTTAGATGCTGATATTGGTTTTGGGATGCAACATACACTCCAGAAATTGACGCTAAACAGTATTCCAAAATACATGTGTTGCGAAGCGTGGCTTGAACATTTAGAGACCCATAAACTTGCGACATTTACAAAAACACAATGAACGCGTACGTTACAAGGTGTGGCAGTTTTGCGGTTTTGTTTGCTCTTAAAACACACCCAGGAATAGCAAATGATTTGGGGGTGGGGGTGTTCAACAGTGTTTCTAGAAATTCCCAGCCTCCTGGTTATTTCTTTTTGAGTCATCTTCCACTTCAAAGTTACAACCTCCATCTTAGTTTCAGCTTGTTTTGTTTTTTTACACCATAAATTTAATTTAAAAAAGCAAGCTTTTTTTAATGTTTACATACAATGATTTATCAAGTCACTTATGTTAAATAAATGGAACAGTTCCTGATTAGGCTGATTATCTGGCACGACACTGTGGACGCACCTTTCTAGCAGCAGTTGATTCAATATAAACGTTCCACTTCATGACAGCAGTCTCGTTTCAGAGACGTTAAAAACAACAAGCCATTTCTTGCCCCAGTTAACAAGAAAGGTCAGCTGCAAATTTGAGTTTAGCTATCTTTACTATTAAGAGAGTAGTAAATAGTTGTCTATATTTCTGAGATGAGATATTGTAACTATTTACATCTTATTGTAAATTACATCTCAAATATCATGATTTTATCCTCTCGGATCTTTCATTGGCTCAATAGTTTCATATGTCCTTTTTTTCATCTTCAACCTGTTTCTTAAAAAGCTGTATCTTCCATTACACGAAACCGGCAAAAATTTTCAACTTATTTTCCAATGCTCTAATTCTATACACACTATTGATAAAAGGTTATTGCTAAGCAATCTTAACTTCTTAATAAAAATAAAGATGTATTTACCGAATAAGACAGTTCTTTGAAGATGCGTTTTATCTTCGT